>OY992876.1:195662351-195701595 GCA_963921405.1 Cepaea hortensis
AACAGTACATGCAAAAAAGTATCTTATGCAATAAGTCACTATCATTGAATGTAAGAAAGAGATTGCTGAAGTGCAGTAGAACTTGTTTTGCAATATGACATTGCATCTTGGAATGTATATGAACAAATTAGGAAGAACTTAGAGGCAACAGAGATGTGATTCCTAAGAGGAATGTTGCGAACTCCTTGGATTGCCAGAGTTGCTAACGCCTATTGCCTGAAAGAGGCTAATGAAACTAAATACAACAATAAGAAAGAGACAAACAGCTTTCTTTGGTCATGCAATGAGAAAAGAGGCACCGGAGAACATCGTGACAACTGGAAAGATCAAGGGGTAAAGAGGCAGAGGCAGACCAAAAGGAATGATGCTGGCTAGTTTGAGACGGTGGCCGGGAGGACTATCAGTAGCAGAGTTGATCCAGAACAGTAAAGGCCGAGATATATGGAGAGACGTAAGCGCTTACGCCAGCTGGCATAGCACTTGATGATGATGGCGTGCAAACTCAAAGAATGTCCTTGTCCTTCAATGTCCTTGAAGGTAGGCAGCCATGTCTCTTGAAGACTTGCGTGTCTTTAGTGCTGCTTTATCATTTTATTATAGATACTTAACTGTGCATGATGCGCATTATTACTTGTTGTTTGTCCATCAAGAATGATGATGACCATTCATTTCATCCAGTGGGGTTGAAAGTTGGGAGCCGTGAGTTCTAAGATGGCTGATAAAGCCTATTTTGGCTCGAAATGTTCTTTGACAATGTGGGCAAAGAATGCTTGACGTTCCAGGAGGAGGATTTCCTGCAGTGATTTTTCTGTCCAGCCTTTTCTCACAGCTCTTGTAGTCCTGGTTGCTTCACAAGTGACTGCACCCTTGCGTAATGATGTACGCCACGAAATTCGGTCTTTGACAACAGTCTCCCAAGTGTCATGGTGATTTCCAAAAGCTTTCGATGAGATTTTCAGAGTGTCTTTAGAGCGTTTCCTTTGGCCGCCCTGGGAACGTTTACCACAACGCAGCTCGCCGTAAAAAATTCATTTAGGGAGTCTGCGATCTGGCAAGCGAGTTAAGTGACCAGCCCAGCGAATCTGATTCTTCATTAGGTTAGTGTGGGTACTGGGCATGGACGTTCTTTCTAGGACTTCAGTGTCTGGGATCTTGTCTTGCCATTTAATCTTCAATAGTTTTCTAAGGAAAACCATGTGGAAGTGGTTTAATTTCCTAGCGTTTCGCTGATAAACAGTCCAGGTTTCACAAGCATATATAGCAAGGCTCGGGGGCACAGCAACCAGATTGCCTGTTACACGATAGCAGAAGAAGGTCCTAACAACATAGCTGAAGAAGTCACCTGTTAAAGCAGAGGAGAGCTTTTATCTATTTTAGGGCTGGACAAGTTATTATCTTTAGACTCAGAATGGGACATAACAGACTCAGAAGTCACATACACTCAGAGTTAGCAGACATGTTTTACAGCCATGTGGGCAAGCATCATTAACTGCAGAACATACAGTACAACACTGTAGCACTTGCGACTCACGCAGATCTACTCTATGATCCGATTATACAACCTTTGATGTCAGTCTACACGGAAGCCTTCAAGAATGGCAGAAGTCAGTAAAGATAGTGCTGGTAGTTAATGATGTTGCATTCTAACGTGATGACCAAACAATCTGATCTTCTGTTTTTCGATAAATCTGGCACAAGGTGTTGATCCCACTGTATGTCTAATAACAATATTTCTTATTCGGTCTCGGATTGTTAAGTTGGCAGTTCTCCTCAGGCATCTCATGTAAGTGTGATTTGGATCATGTCCAAGTTTGAGATTGGTAGCATAGGGTTGGTGTGAATATGCAGTTTATTATTTGTCTTTTTGCGGACATAGGTTTGTTTAGGTATTTCAGTATGGGTGATAGCTGACATGTAAGTGCATTTGCTTTTTGACATCTGATTTCAATTTTTCTGTCTGATCTGCCATCTTTTGTGATAATATTAGGGGCGTTCATTTGAAACCCATTCCAATGGCTTTATTACAATAGCATGAAAGAAACATTAACTGGTGTGGTAGAATTAAACAAGCATTCAGTTTGAATGAATTATGCACCATGGGTTGGTCAGAAGAAATCGCCGTAGGCATTCAGTCAAGCATCCCATTGCTTAGGTAGGTGGCGAATGCCTTCCGCAAAAAAAAAAAAAGATTGTGGTTGCTCACTGAACCAAGTGTTTACCGCGTTCATTACGTCTGTACCTGTGTGAAATCATTGCCCCTTGAGAGCTTTTTTTAGAGGTCCGAACAAATGAAAATCACATGGTGACAAATCAGAACTAAAGGCTGGATGTTGCAGAATTTCCCACTTCTTCCTTGCTAATGCTTCCTGCACAATCTTTGCGGCATGCGGACGAGCATTATCGTGCAACAACATCACACCGCGAGAAAGCATGCCGGGTCGTTTATTCTTGATGGCTTTTTGCAGCTTGTCTAGTGTTTGCAAGAAGTGGGCAGAGTTGATGTTGACACCAGGATCTTTAAAGTCGGCTAACAATAGCTCTTCATGGTAAAAAAATGCGCTCAGCATAACCTTACCAGCGGGAACCTATAACTTGAAGTTTTTGGCTTTTGGTGATCCAGCATGCTTCCATTGCATGCTCTCTCGTGTGCTGCTAGGCTCAAAGTGATGACACCATGATTCATCGCCTGCCACTATGCGGAAGAGAAATGCATTACCCTCCACTCTCTAATGCAGCAAATGGTTCAAACACCATCTCATGCTCAATCAACGCTCATGATCAATCAACGCAAGCCAGAATTGTGTCAACTCCAGTCATTAGATATAAAACCGTACCGAGTCCTACACCAGCAGTCAAAGAGCCTGTTCCTTTGTACGCCACAAACAATTGTATTTACCAATTCACATGTAGATGCCAGGCCTTCTACATTGGTAGAACAGAGAGACAGCTTAACAAACGAGTGTCAGAACACATACCTCAATGGGTCAACAAGATAGAACACACAGGAGATGCTAGCCTCGTGGGGCCGACACACCGGAAGCTCCCGGCGTCTTCAATTGGTAGGCACATTATCGAAAGCGGCCATGTGGTTGACAGAGACACTGCCTTTCGCGTGTTGTTTAACACACAAAATACTCGCTTGTTAAAATTTGCAGAAGCAATTATGATCAATCAACGCAAGCCAGAATTGTGCAAACAGAAAGACATGTTAGTCAGCTTAAAATTACCGTGGTAGATAAGTGACATTACTGTGCGAATATGTGTATATTTCAACTTGAAGGATTTATCTAGTTAATTCACGTAAGTTGTGTGATTTCTGCAGTATGTACCTGACGAGATGCAGCGAAATATGCCAGACAATAAATCGTGCAGTCTATTGTTTGTGTCTTCGTTATTCAAAACCATCTCATACGTTCCTCTTTTAGGTGGTCGGTCAACATTTGTGATACCCACTGTGAACACACCTTCCGATATTGCAGTTTCTTACGAATGACCTTATGAATTGTCTCAATTGACACATCAAATTCTTTCGCTAGCAAACGTATGCTTCGACAACGGTTCATCTGTACTGCTGCATCAATGTTGGCGATGTTTTTTTTTCCAACAATATGCGCTTGGCCCTGCCGTCGAAGATCTGTCGTGAACTGGCGTCCTTTCCAAAACATTCGTGCCCAGTCTGTCACTGTTGTCTTCGACACACATTTGTTACCGTACGCTGCCTGCATTCTTCGATGAATGTCCACTGGTCGATATCCTTCAAATAAAAGAAACTGTATCACCGCTCTTTGAGCTTTGGACGGATTTTGGATCAACCCCGCCGTTTTCTCAACGGTCAGAAACAGAACATATGCCGCATGGGACGATAAGCACGTGCTCTTTTATTCATTGATCAGTACTTATCACATGACTATGACATGATCATGTTCAACGTACGCAATTACGCAAGGTGCGGCACGAACGGATCTCAAAGGAACGTCCCTTATACTTGCAAGATATTTGTATTCTTTAACTTGTTTAAGAGATGTGCCATTTATCAATATACTTAGTGGACCAGGTGATCTGCTAACTTGCATTATTTCGGATTTGGCTATATTTATACTCATATTTAATCTGCTGCATGTTAAACTCAGATTACCAATATGATTTTACAGTCTGCCCTCGTCGCTATAAATCAGGCACTGATCGTCTGCAAATAAGGTTCATTAATGCATGTGGATCTGTTGTTTCATCTGAAGTAAAGTGTTCAAAATTTTCTGAATATGTCCTGTCAAGGCTTGCTTCTTTGGATATTCTGTCTATGTAGATATTACACAGCAGAGGAGAGAACACACATCCCTTTCTCACTCCTGTGCCGATTTTAAACATATCCCACGTGTGGTGGCCTTCTGCAACCCTCTGTGAATTGTTACTGTTTTCATAGATTGTTTCTTGTTGATTAGATACATTGAAACTAATGCGAGTACCCATTACTCTATCCCAATAGTTTGCAGTGTATTGACAATTGTACTGCCAGGCACTCAGTGGACGGTTTGTTTTCTATAGCGAATGCAGCACATGACGTCATCCAGTGGCCAGACTTGTGCAGAACTTCGACTCCATAGCAGGCTTTCTGAATGCTTCCATATCATAACCCAGATGTCCCGCCTCGCTGCTTTCAGGTGTCAATTACACTGGCCTACACACATTTTGGAGCCTTAAAGTGTATATCTGTTTTGGGGTAATTTTGTGTTGCTGCTTCCAAAAATGTAATCAGACATTTGTATCACCTCAGGTTTTTGTAATAACTAAGAATTACCTTCTTAGTAGGACATTAATTATGTACAAGCCTAGAGTTAGGTGCCATCAGTGGCATTTTGACTGTAATCTGCATTCATATTATATGCGATTACTGTGCATTTATTACCTTCATATACAACACATTAGATACATTAGAGGCATTAGAGGCAATGACGTACAGACCAGATGGAAACAGAGGAAGAGGCCGACCACGTAAACGCTGGACGGAGGGAATAACAGAATCCATGGGAATGTCGATATACGAAGCCCATAACCGGGCACTCTCACGAAGTTTATACTTCACCTCGACACCGCAAGGTACAAGAGGAACATGATGAGAGAGAGAGAGATATACAACACAACAAATGGATTTCAACTGTATCACTAGCACATTTTAAAAATCGATAGTGAACATACAAAAAACTTCTTTTAAAGGACTTCCTGGAATGTGATATGCCTGGACAGTTAAACTTAAGGGTCCAACAGTAATCTGCCATCATATGGGCATCCCAAAGTCACTGTCATCTCTCTTCCATTGTTTACATATCTTGGTAAAATCTTTCACCTTGCTCCTCACTAAAGCCGCCAAGATTCTCGGGAACGAAATGTAAGTGGTTGTCGGATACGTCGAGATTGATGGCTCAACCCCAAAGAGATAAAGGATGCAAAATCCTTTTTCCCAATGTGATCCTGCCCGTTTAATTAATTTAGCTGTACTGACTAAATTGTTTGAGACCAGAAATAGAGTTTTAGAGAACCAAGGAATACCTTCAGGAAATAACTGGAAAGTTGTATTCCCTTTTATACACAAAATATTCTTTAAGTGGTTCCTTGCCTCTCCTCTACCAACTAATTAATTCTATCTAGGGTAGTTTAAAACAATTTGACTATGACAAGTAAAAATACAATCAATATATGGCATGACCTCATTTTTTTATGATTTAATAAACACAAACATGGATTTTGTAAATTGCATTCAAAATTACAATTTCCTGTCATAAAATAAGGACATATACATATAATGGTAATTATACAGAATTGATGTGCCAATTATAATGTGTATAATAACAGCTATATTTTTTCAAGTGGCATGTACTGCTAATCTTTTACTGGCCTGGATGATCTGAAATAAAAAAGAACTGTCTACACTCAGGGTCTGTCAAGGGCATCACTCAACAATGTGGTCACTCAACAGGTGCTGCATTCAATCTTCACCAAGTCAGGTCTGGATTTACATGAGTATGACCACTACCTTATTTATCAGAATGATTTCAACATGTCGACACATTTCATGATCTGAATGAGATGCAATTTCTCACAAGCGATGTCGTAGGCTGAGGATTTTCTTTTCTCGTGTGAATTTAAAACTCTCTCACTCCTTCCGCTATTTCAGGTCCTATGTCTCATGCTGGCTGATGAACAAAAAGGCAATGTCGCTTTGCGTGCTGCTATTTATACGGTGCCTTTTCCGGTTCACGTTTTTTATTGCCAATGGGTATATTAAATCTTGGATCGTACAACTGTGGAACAAACAATCCTGTTGCGGTGTTCAGGTTTTAATTGTCGACGGGAAATATCTATAGCATGTTACGTTTGTGAAAATAAAGTATATCACAGTGGTTATGGAGGCTTGTGCAATTTTTCGCTCATGTTGCATCAAAGTTTACGAAAACATGATAGCATGTTTCCAACTAATTCAGAATAATTGTCTGCTTTAAAGTTACTGTCACAAAATAGACCACCGTGATTAACCGGTGATGACAATAAAAGGCGTTCGGATTAACGACATGTTCGAGGCCACCGGTTGTTTCAACAAATACAGAACAAACAGTCTAGATTACAGCTGCACGTGTTTACATCTGGTGGGCGATATAGGAACATTCGGTGGTGAGTGAGATGAATCTATACACCACTTTGACAGTTCATAAACAGTCAGAGTCAAGCGGAAGTGGCCAGCTAGGGAGAAAACCGTCCGTCTGTCATTGAGAGTTTCCGGACATCAAGCGAAATGGCGGCTGTGATTGTCACCACTCGACAGAAGATTGGCGGCTTGTTGTGGAAGCCCGTTGTTGGGAGCATACAGGAACTCGCTAGCTTGTTTTGGGAGTCAAAACAAGTGATGACAACTCTGACATTGATGGAGCCAGGGAAGATAGATTCCTGAAAAGGGATGATCTGCCTACAATAACACCTGTGTGGACATAAATAATAACGTCACGTGACCAATTTTAGGCGTTTGCAAAAAAAAAAAACCTGATTGGGGACAATTAGTGTTGACCAAAATATGGATTATGATTGACGTGTTTTGTTGGAGAGCTCTACAGTGTTAGATTAATTAAAAATTAACTACCATGTGTCGTTATGGCAAAGTGTAGCAGCCATCCAGGAATGAGGCGGGTTTGCCTAAGGTAGATCACATTATCTAATTAGTTCTAATTAATATAGGCAGTAACCTTGTTAAAACTCGAGTGTGATGATTAGCACTGTTAGTTGAAAACTAAATAGAGTAGTGTAGTGTTGTTAAGCTCTACTAGTTGAGAATTGAGTAATGGGGGATAATTGGGATCTTCCAGTGGGTGCTCCCTGGTGGGGGAGGGGGGGGGGGGGTTACGCACGCCGTTTTTTTCCTTCTTGTTTTGGCCTGATGAAAACCTATGTGTTCAGTTCATCTGTCCCTGACAGAGTTAGGTTCACTGTATTTTTCTGAGCGAGGCCGATGGCCACGATCATCTAATAGAGATCAGTGACGGGGAGGCTATCACCAGTTGTGTTATATTTTACAGGTTCCCTCTGGTCGGGATGAAGAACACAGAATCATTGAAAAATCCGATCCCGGATAACTTTTTGGCGCCGGAAGATTGGCCGGCAACTTTCTCAACGAGCCTATGCTAGAGGAAGATGATAAACATTGCTCGGTGGAGCTGAATGATATAAGTATCCTACCTGAGTTCATACCATTCGTTAAAACACCTGTAGTGATGGATGTTCAGTCCACTTATTACTAGATCAGTAGGAACTGAGGTTCACATTCGATGAAACCAAACATTGAAGTGTAGTTCCACGTATCAAGGAAATCATAACTTTCAGACTACATCTAGAAAATGAAGAACTCTATTTTAGTCTAGATACAATGACTGTTTAGGAGTGAAAATTATAGAACATTTCGCAAGAAGGATAAACGTCATGTTCATAGGACAGTGTTCCATGATTTTTTTCACTGCGCAGAAATAATGAAGTCTGAGTTTCTATAAACTAATAGGAACAGTTGTGTTAGAAACAACAATAGTATCGTTCACGGATTATATATTAGAATGGGAATCAGATCTCATGGTCATCAGAGCTCCTGGAGGAGGACAGGTCCGGAGGGAAGGACACGACTTCGGTGAGGTCTATTGTGCTGATTCTTGTGATGTCGTGTAATCCTTGCCATGATGAGTGGACTCTGATCATGAACTCTGTGGTCTGACCTATACATTTACATTAGAATACACGACACACATTTTCTTCACATACACGTCTCATATACGTTACAATTTTCTTTTAATAAATTAATCTTTATTAATTTTTTAGAAGCAAGAGTTGTTGAGTATGTTGCGTTGGGGAAGTACGAGAGGGGGCATAGGGCGACAGTGAGAGAGAGAGAGAGAGAGGAAAGGGTGTCCACGGGCTGATGGAGTGTGTTGGACGGAAGCTGGTGGATTCTCCAGGTTATTAGAAAGGGGGTTCCTCCGAAGTCGGAGAGTGTCTGTCTGTATGACGAGGAACCACCAGTCTGCACACCAATAAGCCAGACATGAGACAACGGATACTCACGCAAACCTCAGGTCCTGTATGACATCACACTGATGTTGGACAACAGGATGCCTTCATCCGACATACAGGACTTTGCGTTGGAGCTCAAGCCAATGAACACAAGCAAGCAAACATTAGAAAGGGGGTAAAATATAATGTGGGTGTTGATTCTCCTCACTCCAGGGACGACACTTTAAAGGAAGACACGACAGTTACCCAGAATGTTTTGCACAAAAATAACAAACGATGACCAGGCTGTGGACTCTGTTTTATTCATCGAATCATAAAATTTGGATCGTTTATTAACTTTAAGTTGAGATCCTTAAAAAATTCCTGATTTATGTTTGTCTATGCTCAATTCCGGAAACTTTCTGCGTAAGTAATTAAAACATTTACCATCTTTGTTCAGTGCCTTAACAAATTGCTTCATCAAGCCAAGCTTTATATGTAATGGTGACAGTAGAACTCCTTTTCGATCAATAAGAGGCTTGTTGATTCATCCCTCAACGGCCTCTGTTTCTTTGTCCGGTGCGTATCTTTTGCCCTGCTATCCCACAACATATAAAGCATGGATATTTTATAAATCCCCTTTGCCGGCCAAGCATTAAGTTAATAATTTTACTATCTACACAAACTATCGAGTTATGTTCTAAATATTTCAATGTTTCCAGAACTGTGCTTATCGTAGCATACTTCTCCTTCATTGTAGTATAATGAACAATGAGAATTGAGTCATATTTGTTACCATTGTGTAAGAGAACACCTTTCAAACTTCTTTTAGAGCTGTCAATGAAAAGTCTCCACTCATCTGGTGTATAACTTACACCCATTTCGTGTACAAGACCTCCCACATTAGATCAAAACACACGGTTGTTTTATTTACAAAATCAAGGAAGAAAGCCTTGCTCTCTGCTGCGATAAAATGTAACCTTTGTATCAGCATTCTGTAATTTTATTTTCCTTTCAAACATGAAGTTCTGAAGATTCCTGGGACAGGAATATAATACAATAGGAAATATTGTGGAAATCAGGGGGAAACCTCCACATGATCGTCCCAAGAAAGCTTGTGATTCACAGATATGCTACAGAGGAATGACAAGTCTAGAAACTTCTTGTGAAGCTACAGACTGAACACCCTGACCTGACATGACACACAGAAGATGGCAACGACCATAGATATATAGTTGTTTTGTAAAAGTCACGCCAAATCTGCACATTAATCACATTCGTGGACATGACTCCACAAAATCATGTTACTTTATGTATTTGTGCATCGTTTGATGGAGTCCGCTCATTATCCTTCCATATTATAATGATTAACAGTTGAAAACACAACATTTGACGTTTGCAACAAGAAACTGTCAAAATAAAAATCACCAAGACAACCACTTTGAAGACTCACAACAGACCAACACGGTACAAATCACCCGGACCATCAGTTTGACAACACCAAGCAACGAATACTGTCTCTTGCTGCAGACCACCCAGGTGAGGCACGAGGGGATTAAGGCTGGTAATTCTCCCGGCACATGAGATGTTCACACGACCACCTGCTGATCACAAGATTTCCCGTAAGGTTCCGTTAAATGGCATGAGATATTTGCTTCCTGCAAGATAACGTTGCTTTCGTTCAGCTAATGGATGTTTCAGGGCAATTCGTTAATGGGCACATGGAAGATTTTCTATTCATTGTGTAAGGGTGATTACTATGCCGTCTGTCTATTCTTCTCTCCGTCTGTCAATCTTTCCGTTCGTCGTCTATTAATTTGTCTGCCTGTCTGTCTATCTCACCATCCGTCCGTCCGTCTGTCTGTCCGTCTGTCTGTCCGTCTGTCTGTCTGTCTGTCTGTCTGTCTGTCTGTCTGTCTGTCTGTCTGTCTGTCTGTCAACCTAGGAGTAAGTCTATCAATCTGTACGTCTGAGTTACAAAATTTGAAAAGGCATGATCCTACAAAACCTATCATACACCGTGAAACCACAATACAAGAATTGCCTATTAAGGAAGATGTATCAGAGAGAAAGTTAAGTTCAGTATGTTTTGGCTCTTTGTGATTTCTTGGCAAGTTTACGTACCGTAACCAATGACCAAGTACTACTGGAGACAAATGAAAATCGTAAATTGATTAGAGAAATTAGACGTAGATAGTCAAAATTTTTTGAGCATGTGGTTCTCATAAGAAGAAATGGATTGGAGAACTTAGTGACAACTGGCAAGATCGAAGGGAACAGACCAAGAGGAAGACCGAGAGGAAAATACCAGGATGGCTTGGCCACATGGCATGGACGAGACAGGAACACTGAGCTGATCTACGACGCTGGTGATCGAGTGAAATGGCGAGTCATGACCGCTCACGCTTTCCGGCATGGCACATGATTCATTGATTACATTCCGTAGTTTGCCATTGCTTTCTGAATGACCAGCACTCAAACCTTTGCATGGGAACCAATGCAATGTGGTCTGCTTCCAAATCGCCAGCAGCTGTGTTTCGAACCATGCAGGATTATGAATCACATTCGAAGAAATTATTCTACCAGATGACAATGGTACACGAACAAGAAGTAGCGACTATATACGAGAAATAAAAACATATACCCTGAATGAAGACCCCAGTATTCACACGTCGGCAGTAGAGACAACAATACACGACGTGAAGTGGCGAAAATGTCACCGCAGGAATAAACACTGGACAGAGACAACAGTAGCCCTTGAGGTTTTCTGAGAAAGTAAAATCACCGAATTATGCGAGATATTGTACCACCTGAAATGAAAACATCCACATTCATAACATGGCCACGACATCAGGAGCAACTGCTCACATCCGGTGAAAGACATTATGACAATATTACTCAATATCATACATGAGAAAATATTCGCCTGCCGTCCCGGGTAAGGGTTCGATACGTTGTGAGATGGGTTCAAAGTTGTAATATTGAACTGGGTTCCCAGGTCGACCCAGCCTAAGATGGGATCCAGGGAATGTTGCGATGTCAAGGCGGCAGGCGTGATACTGAAGAACACGTGACCCACGAGTGCCTGCTGCTCTATAAAACTAGGTCTAGCAACATATGGCCAATGTGCCTTCAGCCGTGGACAAGAGGACCTTTCCATATTTGACATGTTGATAAAAATACAATAAAACGGACATTGACTTTTCAGGAGACCATTTTGCCTAGGAAAGTGGACGCGAGATCTACAGTTTCTTGCAGAACACTGACAGAACCATGGTTATACAGTTCATAACATTTATTTATGTGTGCTTCATGGATTATTTAAAAAAAACATCCGATGTTTATCAATAATAACATTAACTAATTGCCGGGATGCACTATAAATCAATGAGAAAAACATATTATTAAAAATCTTATTCTGGCAATAAAAAGCAACAATAAGATGAGGGCAGTCTTGACCTTCTCTATAGACACAGAGTCGTACTCAGGTGTATAGATGCACATCTGCATAGATATAAAATCAGGTGTGAACAAATGGCGGGTATTTTCCTTTTGTATGCGATGTGATGGACCAATTAGCAGGCAGTAACCACAGACCAATCAAACTTTCTAGCAAATGTCTCATGTTATGCAGCAGCACAATCCATCGCCTGGCTGGTATTACCAACGAGCTGATCGGCAAAAATATGTCACGCTAACAGACAAGTACTGTGAAAACAAACAAAAGTAAGTGACAAGGGAACATGCAAACAGTGGTGGGAACTCTGAACAAAGCAATATTGAAGACAGTCACTGAATTAATTTCAAGATGGGCAAGAACAAATTACAAACCATACTGGACTGAAGAACTGCATATTCTAGAGACCAATGTCGGTGATGCCAAACAGTCAGATGTGGGAGGACAAACAACTGCGACAAAGATCTCTCAAAGTCATTTAAGTAAAATACACAAGAACACGAAATAAAACAATAAGAGACTATATATATATAAAGGAAAACCTTAACTTGGATAAAAATGGCAATGAACTATGGATACTGGTAGCAGCTATGAAGAATCAGTCAGAAACACGTGAAAGTTAAAGAAAGAAACATCGTACTCACAGGAACAAAAGTTGCACATACACTGTTTGAAATTTATTTATTTATTTATTTATTTATTTATTTATTTATTTATTTATTTATTTTGTTTTGCGCTCGCTCGCTTTGACCCCAAGCGCAGTCCATACACAATATTTATAGTAGTGATGGACTGAATTTTGCGTGTGAATTAGCTTTCCCTATTAACAGTGTCAATCATGGAGATATATTTGCCGGGGAAGAGAGGAAGAGGAAGGCCAAATAGAACATGGATACAGGATGTGACAGATGATATCCAGAGGGGTGTATAGGACGGTGGACATCTTGCTTCTAACCGAAAAGTTTTCCGGACGGTTGTTATGGGAGAGAAGTTCCACAAGGAACGTACTATTGAATGAATGAATGAACCAATGGAGACAACAGTGATTCTCAACTTTTTTTTTTGGCCCATGCACCCCTTCACCATATGTTCAGAATGTCATTACCCACTATAACCCCCCCCCCCCCCCCCCACACACACACACACAGTGTATGTAAAATTTGAAGCTAAATTGAATAGCACATACTAGAACAAGTCTAGACGTCTACATAAAACGTGTTGTGCGGGTCAACTTAAGTTATAAAACCAATTTCAGAAGGGCAAGAACCGTAGAGTTTGGAGGGAAAAACAATATCAGGTAATCAGTTCTTGTATTAGCGTGATCTTGAAATAATCTTAATTCTCTCTCTCCCTCCCCCACCTCCTAGAAACCCAAATATCCCCCACCCCCGATGTGGCACCACCTTGCCGCGGTGGGGGTGGGGGGGGGGAGGGGGAATTGAGTGTCCCAATGACCCCAAGAGGTATGCTGACGTAAGCACAACTATGTATTGGGCAGGACTTGGGTTAGGGACCAGACTAAGAGAGACACAACCTACTGCTCTGCAGGTAGATTGAGAATAGCAGTCAAAAGTCCATATCAGGCTCACGAAGCCACACATTCTTGGTCCAGACACATACTCTAAGGCTCCCATCTGAGGGATATGGCTGAACGCCTCTAAGCCATTAACCCGTGGATGTGAGAGTCGGGCCGATTCTCACCTACTGCATAACGGAGGTTAGATACTGAGCACGCTACAAGCTTAGATCAGATACATGTCCGAAGGCTCTCAGTTGGGGGATATGAGGGATCCCCGAATGAGAGGGCCTGGCCGTTTTCTCGCCCACTGATGTACGGAGGTAAGGTGCTGAGCCGGCAGCACATGTAGCCCACCTCGCGAGCGAGTATTAAAGGTAGAAAAAGTGCCCCAGTCGCATCTTTCCCCAGCAACCCATTTCCAAGATCAATATATGTTCTCAGGCTTGTCTAATCACTGCCACGTTTCACACCCAGACATACGTACAGATTTTATGTAATACTTCAACATTCAAATAAGCAAATATGTTAGACAAATTATCGCAGATGATGGCCAAATATAGAAAAGGCTCGTTCAAACTTATAAAATGTAGGAATATATGTTAGCCAAATGCGAAAAATACTAGCCAAGTAAAGAAATATCTCGTCCAGACTTATAAAAAGGTAGGTAAATGTGTTAGCCAAATGGGAAAAATATCGACCAAATAGGAAAATTGGTTAGCCAAGTGTGAAAAAATAGTGGCCAAGTAAAGAAATATCTCTTCCAAATTATTAAAAAGTAGAAAAATGTGTTAGCCACATGGAGAAAATATCAGCCAAGTAGAAAAATTTGTTAACCAAATGGGAAAAAGGTTGACCAAATAGGGAATAGCTTGCCCAAACTTATAAAAATTAGAACGCTTTGTTACCCAGATGTGAGTTATATCGGTCAAGTCAGGAAATATCTCGTCCAAACTTATAAAAAGTAGGAAAATGTACTAGCCAAATGGAAAATATATGGACCAGGTAGGAAAATTTGTTATCCAAATGTGAAAAATATTGGCCAAGTAAATAATAAATCGCTCTCCGCTGTCTTTCTTCTCCACCGAAACAGCTTCGACAGCTCCGGGACATCATGGACTGGAGTAAGCTTCAATAACTCTGTGACACCATAGACTGAAGTAACCTTCGACAGCTCCGAGACATCATAGACTGGAGTAAGCTTCCACAGCTTCGAGACACTATAGACTGGAGTAAGCTTCAACAGCTCAGTGACATCATAGATTGGAGTAAGCTTCCATAGCTCTGGGGCAACATAGACTCGTGTAAGTAAGCTTCCATAGCTCGGGAACACCATAGACTGGAGTAAGTAAGCATCCACAGCTCGTGGACACCATAGACTGGAGTAAGTAAGCTTACACAGCTCCGGGATACCATAGACTGGAGTAAATAAACTTCCACAGCTCGGGGGTTCAATAGAATTGAGTAAGTAAGCTTAAACATCTCCGGGACACCATAGACGGGAGTAAGTAAGCTTCCACAGCTCGGGTGCACCATAGATTGGAGTAAGTAAACTTCCACAACCCCGGGACACCATAGATTGGAGTAAGTAAGCTTAATCAGCCCCGGGACACAATAGACTGGAGTAAGTAAGCTTAAATAGTTCCGGGACACCATAGACTGGAGTAAGTAAGCTTCCACATCTCGAGAGCACTATATATTGGAATAAGTAAGCTTCCACAGCCCCGGGACACCATAGATTGGAGTAAGCAAGCTTAAACGGGCCGAAAACGTCATAGATTTAAGTAATTTAATTAAGTAAGCTAAAAAAAAATTAACTAAGTAAAAGTAAAACTAAACTAAACTAAAACTAAACTAAACTAAGTAAAAGTAAAAAGTAAAACTAAACTAAACTAGAGTAAGCTTAAACAGCCCCGGGACACCATAGAGTGGAGTAAGTAAGCTTCCGCAGCTCGGGGGCACCATATATTGGAGTAAGCTTCCACAGCCCCGAGACACCATAGATTGGAGTAAATAAGCTTCCTCAGCCCCGAGACACCATAGATTGGAGTAAGTAAGCTTCCACAACCCCGAGACACCATAGATTGGAGTAAGTAAGCTTCCACAACCCCGAGACACCATAGATTGGAGTAAGTAAGCTTCCACAATCCCGAGACACCATAGATTGGAGTAAGTAAGCTTCCACAACCCCGAGACACCATAGATTGGAGTAAGCAAGCTTAAACGGGCCGAAAACGTCATAGATTGGAGTAAGTAAGCTAAAAAAAATTAACTAAGTAAAAGTAAAAGTAAAACTAAACTAAACTAAAACTAAACTAAACTAAGTAAAAGTAAAAAGTAAAACTAAACTAAACTAGAGTAAGCTTAAACAGCCCCGGGACACCATAGAGTGGAGTAAGTAAGCTTCCGCAGCTCGGGGGCACCATATATTGGAGTAAGCTTCCACAGCCCCGAGACACCATAGATTAGAGTAAATAAGCTTCCTCAGCCCCGAGACACCATAGATTGGAGTAAGTAAGCTTCCACAACCCCGAGACACCATAGATTGGAGTAAGTAAGCTTCCACAACCCCGAGACACCATAGATTGGAGTAAGTAAGCTTTCACAACCCCGAGACACCATAGATTGGAGTAAGTAAGCTTCCACAACCCCGAGACACCATAGATTGGAGTAAGCAAGCTTAAACGGGCCGAAAACGTAATAGATTGGAGTAAGTAAGCTAAAAAAAATTAACTAAGTAAAAGTAAAAGTAAAACTAAACTAAACTAAAACTAAACTAAACTAAGTAAAAGTAAAAAGTAAAACTAAACTAAACTAGAGTAAGCTTAAACAGCCCCGGGACACCATAGAGTGGAGTAAGTAAGCTTCCGCAGCTCGGGAGCACCATATATTGGAGTAAGCTTCCACAGCCCCGAGACACCATAGATTGGAGTAAATAAGCTTCCTCAGCCCCGAGACACCATAGATTGGAGTAAGTAAGCTTCCACAACCCCGAGACACCATAGATTGGAGTAAGTAAGCTTCCACAACCCCGAGACACCATAGATTGGAGTAAGTAAGCTTCCACAACCCCGAGACACCATAGATTGGAGTAAGTAAGCTTCCACAACCCCGAGACACCATAGATTGGAGTAAGTAAGCTTCCACAACCCCGAGACACCATAGATTGGAGTAAGTAAGCTTCCACAACCCCGAGACACCATAGATTGGAGTAAGTAAGCTTCCACAACCCCGAGACACCATAGATTGGAGTAAGTAAGTTCCTCAGCCCCGAGACACCATAGATTGGAGTAAGTAAGCTTCCTCAGCCCCGAGACACCATAGATTGGAGTAAGTAAGCTTCCACAACCCCGAGACATAATAGATTGGAGTAAGTAAATGCCATATATCAACAGCACCTATACAGTACCATTGCTATGTACTAATTGAGTGTATACAGTACAAGTAATAATCGACAAGATGAGCTAGAGTAGAGTTAATGACAGTATATTGACAAGGACTAAGAAAACGTGTTGAGCAGGACACACGAAGAGTGATGGACCTCCAACACTCGAGGCGGACACCATACCTCGATACCACGCAGCCCCCTTCCACAGCCCCGGAACACCATAGACTAGAGTAAGCTTCCATAGCTCGGGGACATCATAGATTGGAGTAAGTAAGCTTAAACAGCTCGGGGACTTCATAGATTGCAGTAAGTAAGCTTCCACATCTCGGGGACATAACAGAGTGGAGTAAGTAAGCTTCCACAGCTCGGGGACATCATAGACTGGAGTAAGTAAGCTTCCTCAGCTCGGCGACATCATAGATTGGAATAAGTAAGCTTCCACAGCCCCTGGACATCATAGACTGGAATAAGCTTCCACAGCTCGGGGACATCATAGATTGGAGTAAGTAAGCTTCCATAGCTCGGGAACATCATAGATTGGAGTAAGTAAGCTTCCACAGCTTGGGGGCACCATAGACTGGATTAATTAAGCTTCCATAGCTCGAGGACACCATAGTCTGGAGTAAGCTTCCACAGCTCTGGACATCATAGAGTGGAGTAAGTAAGCTTCCACAACTCGGGGACACCATAGTCTGGAGTAAGCTTCCACAGCTCTGGACACCATAGACTGGAGTAAGCTTCCACAGCTCCGGGACATCATAGACTGGAGTAAGTAAGCTTCCACAGCTCGGGGACATCATAGAGTGGCGTAAGCTTCCACAGCTCGGAGACATCATAGATTGGAGTAAGCTTCCACATCTCGGGGACACATCGAGATTGGAGCCATCTTCCAATCATCTCTTAGACCAGAAAGTGAACATTGCTCAAAGTTAACGTGTCACTGAATTGCAGTTTATTTTATCCTGTGTAACTAAAGACTCCTTGGATGTAAAATACACGAGCCAGGGGAATTGGCATGGGACTGAAAGTCTTTCCGACACGCCGACATTGACGGTAGGCGAAAGCTGTTAGTTACTAAACCACTGAGATTCCCATACTACCAGCAATTGTGAAACATCTGAATGCACAGTCAGATTTCCTGGGGTGATAATTTCTGTCAAATTGTCTCAACATGTTAAATTGAATGTTCGTTGTGGTTTCTTATATAGGTGCGTCGCTCCTGCATTCTGTCAGTGGAAGATGCAAACACTGACGTTTGAATAAGTTGTTGCCATCACCGTCTGCTTTGAACTGAAAGGTCCTTTGTGAATTGATAGATCTTCACAGACTCCCCTTTGTAATTATCTCATTCAAGGGCGGTAATTGCAGGAAACAGGAAATCTCCAGGATGACAGATATGTATGCAGGCGACCAAGTCAAACCTGGCTGTAGCAGAACTAGGGAGTCAGAGACCATAGCAACCGCTCCCTGTCGACAACACCAGTGTTCTGTTTCACTTCACTTTACTTCTCGGGAACGGGTTAAAGACATTGTCATCGGTGAATCACCTGACAAGATCTGTGAAAGACACCGACACAAGAAGAAATGTATATCAACAATAGAACTCACACAACCTTCATATAAACACATTTAATATTTGAATAACGAAGACACAAACAAAAGATTGCACGATTCATCGCCAGGCATATTTCGCTGCATCTTGTCATAAATCACACAACATCAACTAAAGTAATAAGATAAATCCTTCAAGGTACGAGGTCGAGTCGATAAGTAAGTCACACAGTTCTGTGGGATGGCAGGTAAATGTAGTTGGTGTTTTCTACAGGTGTCATAGGTGACAGCAACATCGAACTTTATATTCCCGTTCGTCAGGTGACGCTAGGTGTCTCATGCGCATGCGCAGCCATAAACAAAGTGGCGACTGTACTTACGGAGTGTACAACCAAAGAGCAACGTACCGTTGTGCGTTTTTTTGTGTGGGCAAAAGGACTGCCTGCAAAGGGCATTCATAAGAAAATGCTTCCTGTTTATGCTAACAAATGTTTGTCCCGTGCATAGCTGGGTAGAACATGTTCTCAAGGACGCTCTAAAATTGTTGATGAAATCCGATCTGGTCGTCCTGTTGAGATTGCAAGAGAAGCATCCGTGCAGCGGGTGGAGGAGATGATTAGAGGTGACAGGCGAGTAGCGATAGACTATGTAGCATCTGCAATAGGGTGCTCACATGGTTCAGCATACAGCAAAATGCATGATCGATTGAAATTTAAGTGTGCTCAAGGTGGGTACCCAGACAGTTGAAGGAAGAACACAAAATGAACCGATTTGGCCTGTCCTTGCATCATCTCAGTCGATACGAAGATGAAGGAGAAGACATGCTGAACAGGATTGTTATTGGGGACGAATCATGGGTGCATCACTACTAGCCCGAATCAAAGCGTACTTCAATGCAATGGTATCATACTTCTTCGTCATGTGTCCAACAATTCAAGGTTACGCTATCAGCAGGGAAGGTTTTGCTGACAGTGTTCTTGGATTGTCAAGGAGTGCTTTTAACCAATTTCAAGAAGAAAGGTGACACTGTGAATTCTGAATCGTACTGTGAAGTTCTATCGATGCTTCATGGTGCAATTCGAAGAAAACGTCCAGGACTGCTGACTAGAGGAGTGTTGCTTCTTCATGACAATGACAGACCACAAATGGCTCGATTAACTCAGGAGAAAATTAACCAACTAAGGTGGGAAGTTCTGGAGAAAACACCTTACAGCCCTGACTTAGCCCCTAGCGATTTCCACCTTTTTGGTTCATTGAAAAACCACCTTGGCGGGAGACATTTCGTGAATGACGCCGAAGTTGAATGTGAAGTAAAAACGTGTTTAAAAAACAATGCACGCAATTCTATGCAGCCGGTTTGGGAGGACTGATAAAACGATGGGATAAGTGCATCAATGTTGTTGGAAATTATGTTGACAAATAAAGGGACAATGTATGTATAAACATAGACTGGTTTCAAGTTGTTATCTTATTTAGTTATTTTTCTACAGCCATTTGTGACTTACTTATTGCCTTCCCCTCGTAAAATATACAGCACACATATTCACACAATAATTTTAAACGTCTATCACAGTAATTGTAAACTATAATGTCTTTCTGTCTGCACACAATTGACTTCTGTAAATTAATGGCGACTGCTTCTGCCAGATTTAACATACGACCATTTTGTGTGTTAAACAACACACGAAACGCAATTGTCCCTGTCAATCACGTGACCGATTTCCAAAATGTGCCATACAATCGATGACGTAGGAGGTTTGTAGTGTATTGACATGTACTATTTACAACAAATTGTGTTCTTCCTCTCCCCCCCTCCTTCTGAATTAGTATAGTACGAGAGGGATATGTAACAATGCAACAACTGGCATCTACAAGCTATTTAACTTTAGAGCAGAGGTTCCCAAACCACGGCCCGCGGGCCACTTGTGGCCCTCCAGCTGTTAGAAAGTGACACGCGAGTCCTCGAGCAGTCATTTTCCGCAATGACCGTTATAAAATACAAGCAACGTTCTAGACTCACCGACAGTAACATAGCTGCGCTTATGACTTTGGGCACGACAGATGTGTGCCCAGACATTGATAAACTGGCATGTGAACTTAAGTAACTGGTTATAAAGTATAGCCACAATTGTAGATTAATTAAATTAAAAAGCGATTTTCGTAACTGATTAAAAATGTTAGTTAAGAAAGGTAAGAATGATATTGCACGACTTTTATAATTTTAACGTTGTGGCCCGCTTAACTACCGAAAATAGTAGATATGGCCCTCTGCTTGAAATGTTTGGGAACTACTGCTCTAGAGATATGTAACAATACACCGATTAGCATCTACTAACGCTTTAACTCTAGAGATATGTAACAATGCAGACAATGCAGTATATTAGCTCCTTAACTCTAGAGATATGTAACAATACAGACAATGGGATCTAATCGATTTTTAACTCTAGAGATATGTAAAACGAAAAATAATGGGACCTATTAGATTTTTAACTCTACAGACAGTGTCATCTATTATATTTTTAACTCTAGAGATATGTAACAAGACAAACAAGGGGATATATTATATTTTTAACTTTAGATATATGTAACAATGTAGAAAATGTGATCTGCTAGTTCTTTAACTCTAGAGAGTAGTTAAATTAGTTACATATCCTTTACAGGCCGTCGCAGTCAACCCCAACATATTTTGGCTGTTCGTGATTTCTTGGCAAGTTTACGTTCAGTTGTTTGTCATTGTTTCCTGAACGACCGGCACCCATACCGTTTTCAGAAGAAGAAAAACCTAAAGCGGTCTGCTGCCAAATCGCACACAGCTGGGTTTCGGACGCGGGTATGCGGGATTACCAACTGCGTCCGTAACCCCTTCGTCACGAGCCGGCAGAGAGTAGTACTAAGACATAATTAAGCTTACAGACCTGAATCCACCCATGTCAGCACCTCTTATCTAGGGTTGCCAGACATCCAGCAAAGAGACGACATCTCCTCCTTTTTAGCCTAATGTCCTCCGTCCGGCAGGTAAAGCTTTTAAATGTCCGGCTTTTCATTTATTTTGTTATTTTTTTTAAAATGTATTGTTACAACTTGCAATGTATCTACACTCTACCGTGTGTTTACATTCTTTATTAGAACCCATTGCTTAATAATATTTATTTAATTTTCATATTTATACCAAATGTGAAACACCAATTATTTGTATAATTTGAATCTAACTCTATTCGGCAACACCAACAATGCTGTAGTCTCTATGGTCAAAATGTTAATGTTATTTCCAGATCCGGTAGCAGAGACGCCACTTAAAGTTGTTGTTTTTTTTAAAAATGTGTAATTGTTGCCGTCTATGTTTATGAAAATGGCTTCTACAAAGAGAAAATGAAAATTCTCGAACACTATGAAAAATAAGTTTCCATGCTTCGTTGAAGGACGCAACGAGAATGAGGCAAAGTGTACGATTTGCGATAGTTACTTGTCCGTTGCCATAATAGGAATTACTGACTTGGAGCGCTTGTTGACAGTGAGAGACATAGAAACCTGATCAATGTGTCCGCGTTATCTAACACATTGATGTCGCTTTTTTTCTTCAGCCTAAGTACTCAAATGTGTTGCTGAAAGCGCATGCGGCTGAAGAAACTTTGGCATTTCATACAGTTTGTCAATATTAGTCTTATAATTCGATGTCCTGCACAGCTGGTTTGATGCACACATTATTTGAAGATTCAGAAATTGCTAAAAATATTGCTTGTGCAAAAACAAAGACTGAAGCAATAATAAACCAGGTAATTGGCCTCTACACTGTTGATGAATTGGATAAATCTGTAAGTGGTATTTCATGTTTCGGTCTTTCGACAGATGCTAGCAATCACGGCTCGCAGAAAATATTACCCATCGTTGTTCAATACTTTGACTGGAAAGCAGGTGGAATCCAAACTAAGATTCTCGAGTTAGACAACACACCAAATGAAACCTCAGAAACTATATCACAGTATATTTGAGAACACTCCAAAATCATGATTTGTACTCCAAATGTGTTGCTTTTGCTGGTGACAATGCCAAAGTGAAGTTTGGAGGCATTAACAGAAGAGAAGGCAGAAATGTGTTCTCGCAATTGGCAGCTATTGTAATAAAATTGTACTGATTGTGGGTTTAATCTGGAACGATTTAAATGAAACATTCAATATGTTCTCCTTTGTCCTCCTTTTTGTCTTATTATATCCTTCTTTGTCCTCTTTTTTTTGGGGGTCTTATTATGTCCTCCTTATGGTGCCCACGTATCTGGCAACCCTATACTCGGTGGAGAACACTGTTGGAGAAGAAGCTCTGGAAGCCATCGATCAACAGTCCACCATGCATGCCCTGGATAACGAACCATACCTAACAGAAATCAGCGAAGCACTAGACATTCTCAAATCCGGCAAGGCACCAGGAAAAGATAGTATTCCACTTGAAATTTTACAATGTAGCACAGAAACAATCATCCCAGAACTGTATGCTATACTTCAGCTCTACTGGAAAGAAAAATCAGTACCACAAGATATGAAAGACGCAAACATTGTTACTCTTTATAAAAACAAAGGCGACAGAAGCGACTGCAACAACTATCGCGGCATTTCCCTACTCAGCATTGCAGGCAAGACTTTTTTTGCTCCAGTAATCCTTAAAAGGTTACACATTCTTGCTGAAAGAATCTACCCCGAATCACAGTGCGGATTTAGACCCAATAGGTCCACCATCGATATGATTTTCTCACTCCGGCAGTTCCAAGAGAAGTCCAGAGAACTCAGGTAGACATTATATATTGCCTTTATCGACCTCACAAAGGCATTTGACCTCATGAGCAGAAACGGACTTTTTAAGGTTCTTGAAAAGATAGGATGTCCACCCACCCTTCTTAGTCTCGTGAAATCATTTCACGAAAACATGCAGGGGACTATTTTATTTGACGGCTCAACATCCCAGTCATTCAGCATCAGCAGTGGAGTAAAGCAGGGCTGCGTGCTTGCTCCTACACTTGTTGGTATCTTCTTCATCGTTCTCTTAAGGCAGGCATTTGGGACTGCCATTAAAGGCATATACCTCCACACAAGATCTGATGGCAAACTTTTTTAACCCATCAAGACTCAAGGCAAAGTCCAAAATAAGATCAAGATGCATAAGAGAACTACTTTTTGCAAATGATGCAGCACTGACTACTCATACAGCAGAAGATCTCCAGTAGCTCATAGATCGTTTTGCAGCCGCCTGCAAAGACTTTGGGCTCACCATCAGCCTAAATAAAACAGGTGAGGAACATGATGCTGGTGCGCCTCCATCAATCAAAATTTCTAATTACGAATTGAAGGTCGTCCACGAGTTTGTGTATTTGGGGTCGACAATATCAGATAATCTTTCATTAGAAACAGAAATCGACACACGCATTGGAAAGGCAGCCGCAACATTTTCCAGGCTAACTAAAAGAGTTTGGGAGAATAATAGACTAACAGAGCGTACAAAACTTCAAGTATATAAAGCTTGTGTTGTTAGCACACAACTCTATGGGTCTGAATCCTGGACCCTGTACTCAAGACAGGAAAGAAAGTTGAATTCCTTCCTTATGAGATGTCTGAGGCGTATCCTGGGCATATAACCACATAACAAACAAACATGTGCTTGAAAGAGCAGATATTACCACAGTGCACTCCCTCCTCAAGCAGAGACGCCTCCAATGGCTGGGCCACGTATCTCGAATGGAGGATGAACGTATTCCCAAAGATCTCCTTACGGAGAACTAGTCACAGGAAAGAGGCCAACCGGAAGACCCCAAATGCGATATAGGGATGTGTGTAAACAAGATATGAAAACCCTTGGCATAGACCAGACACGTGGGAAAGAGTTGCAACAGACAGATGTTCCTGGAGAAGAGATGTACGAAACGGACTGGTGCTCTTTGAGCGCAATCTGATCCAACAAACTGAGGATAGGCGGCACAGGCTTAAAACGCAGTCACTTACTGCGGGACCTGCCTCGTCTTCCAGATGCGGAAACAGTGACAGAGATTGTCACTCTCGCATTGGACTGTACAGTCACCAGCGGTGCTGCCAGGTACCTCCCCAGCGGCACAACTCTATAGTCCTTCAGGACTGAAAGAGGCCTACTACTATTGTTGCAGGCTGTCTAGTTGGTCATGCGTCGAAGAACACTTATTCCTGCAGCGAGATGTTGTCATTTGGAAGTGACAGATTCGAATCGCGGTCGGTAACTATAGCTTTCAATTTTTGTTGTCTTGTACGTCCTCTAGTGTATAATTCTTTCCCCTACTTCTATGCGTGCCAAACAATACGTAAGCATTTATTTATGAACTGTCTTAGTGGCCTCAAAGGATTCCCCAATTGATGTTTATGTGTAATAGTAATACCTGCACCAGTGAGAATCTACATTAGCCTTTTTGCACACTACGGCGCATGGCTGTGTCCTGCACCAGTGACAGTCTCGCATATGTACGGGGAGAGGTTAATCGGGTGTGTTGGGTTTTCGGTGGGATCCGAGGCTTGCCTCTCAATGAACGCCCGACCCAGTGCATGCCCTCTAGTTCATGTACGCATGCGCAAGCTGTGATGTTGCCCAGTGTTATTCTCCAGCGTTATTCAAGTTACATAGATTGAACTAGAATAATCTGCGGGATAGCCTGGACGTGAAAGTCGTCTACCATTGAAAGAAAACTTGAGAAATGTTGCTTTGTTGTTTGATTTTAAAGAACATTTTCTCTGTCGTCGTGAAGAAGGCCAGGAGCTGCTTTGATCTTTCAAACTAGCGGCCCCTCAAAGAAGGAAATCCACTTCTCACAGTGTCCTATAAACCGATTTTGAACAGAGGTCCCTTCACAAACTCTAATCCTTTTGTACGTTGTCCCCTAAAAATAGTTCTGTGAGAAGAGAAGAGCGTCAAAACGTGTATACGCCGACTCAATTAGTGTGAAGTAGAACCTGTCTCAATTTTCCTATTTTTATTGGCTGTTTCTGGGCCCTCCATTATGAATGTCCATGAAAAACTCAAACATCAAGCGTATAAGATTTGTCGGAGGTAGACGGGCGCGCCACGACAGATTCTCCGCCATTTCTAAACGGTTATTGTAGTGGTGTTCCGTGGTCTCATGTAGGTGGGATTTCGCTGGCTCGTGCTCAAGGGCACTTCAGTGACAATGGCGCGGTGGAGAATAATTAGCTGCAATTTGTTTGTTTACTACGTGACCGCTGTTTGATCAGAGGCCGTCCAGACGGTGGCATCTATGTATCTTTGCGTGCACCGTCAGCTGGGACTTGCCTGGTGTGTACACGGCAAGCACGAGGTGGAGCTGTTTGTTGGCGGGAAGATGTTTCCTGTAGACACAGAACAAGGCAGGGTTTCTGAAAGATGTAACAGGACAATAGAATTCTGATGCAGGGATGAGCAAGTCTGTGAATGAAGCGGAATGTAGTTCTGCTGGTAAATATTCTCTGCAACTTTCTGAAGTGCCTGTATATGATAATTGTGTGTCAAACAGACATAATGATGTTGTCTCCATTGAATAGCCGGGGCGTTGTTACTCGATAGAGTGTGTGGTTGATTTCACATGGTTATAAGATTTTAGATGTTAGACAAGGACTTGCATTATTCAAATATTCTATTAAACCCGGAAATCATCAAAGAATCGAACAGGAAGAAATGTCGCTGGTTGTTAGAGCTAATCAACACACACAGAGTTCAACAAGACTATAGTACTATACTATAACATGCATCATTATTATTTCAACCTTACTCTGTTTGAACATTGCTCCCACAGTGGGGGGGGGGGGGGGGGGAACATAATACGATTGTTGCGTGCATACACACAACATTAATGGGCGACTTTGAGTGCTCACATATAAGGCTTTTGGACAAGAAACAATGACACAGTGAGAAGGTTCAACGCTGTTTGTGATGTAGCCACTGAATGAATATACTGTCCATGTATCTCGAGTCATGTCTTCTGAACTATCCCTCTATAGCTAGAAGACTAAAACTAGCCAGCACGTGATTACCGTAATGCGAAGACCGATATAGGATACCCATTCCAGGCTGTTCTGTCACCGCCTAACTGATGAAACTCGGCAATTCGTGGATGGGACTTGTGTAAGAAACCGTTCACCTAGTGTACAGACCCACATACATCAGTCTTAGAGGGAGTGGAGAACAGTGCCAACAGATACTTGTACAACCATCTCTGTAACACAAGTCTCAGAGAACCCGCATCAGTAGACATGTATCAAAGCGAAAACACCGGGGACGATGATACAGGTGTGATTAGGAATGACTCATTGGTCCGTAGCAAGCGGTGTGATCGGGGTAGGAAGAGATTAAAAACTGGTGAAGTAGTCAAGCTGTCTGACTCGGGCTCCAAAGGTTGTGGGTTAGATTCCGGGCCGCGTCCTTCGAGTCAAGAGTGCATTTTTCGGGGACTCCTGAGAGTCATCGCTGGTGCTACAGAGTTCGTGCTTTGTGCGATGCTTTCCGCGCTGCGGAAAGAGACTGAGCCATATGGGATAAAAATCCGGTGCAATGATGTCGGCCCTGTCGACTTTTAAGCGACTTTTTTTTTTAAAGGGTGGGCCAGACATCATCAACGCCACAAGAAACGCTGGGCGAACAGGTAACTTAAAAAACACTTGGGAATCTGCTTCCTTATAATGGAGCGTCAGTGAAGTGGGGGAGCCACCTGACATGAACATGTTATCAAGAGCACAAAACATTTGATTAACCAATACAGAATTGGTACGATCAGTTGATATAAGCTGGCGGGAATATTTTTTTTATTTAAAAAAAAAGGGGGGGGGGGGATCAGAACGCCCATGAACTTGTTCGGAGCGCGAGTATGACCATCTTCACTTATCCGTAAAGACTGGACATAAGGATCTGGGTCAACATTGTCACTTTTCGCATCATTACTGACGTTTCTCATGAGCATATGTTGGAAAGGTCTGGAAAGAGAATGTCTTAGTCCAGTTTTAACCTCAACTCAAATCAGTGTAATGCTTGACCAGCTACTCTGAGAGCTCGAATGTGATGTTTCCATTAAGTGGATCAGATGTGTAGGAAACCCCACAGCTTTCATCATCCCCCACCATTTCTGATGCTGAGCACAGCCAAAGACCTCAATAGAATCTATACAAGTATGACAAGCTGTGTTGTTTATGGCGTCTGTGTATTTATTAACTAAGGGCATACATTGTTTTGAATCTTCTTCTTCTTCTTCTTCTTCTTCTTCTTCTTCTTCTTCTTCTTCTTCTTCTTCTTCTTCTTCTTCTTCTTCTTCTTCTTCTTCGTCTTCGTCTTCTTCTTCTTCTTCTTCTTCTTCTTCTTCTTCTTCTTCTTCTTCTTCTTCTTCTTCTTCTTCTTCTTCTTCTTCTTCTTCTTCTGCGTTCATCCGGAGTCTTTGTTCGGATATGATTGCGTTGTGCTGTTTACATCGAGCTGCGATACTGCGTCTTTAAGCCGACACATCCGACTTTTGTTGGGGGTGGGGTGTGTGTGTGTGTGTGTGTGTGTGTGTGTGTGTGGGGGGGGGGGGGGGGTTGTTGACCGAGTTAACCATCCCCGGGTATTTTCTAAATCTATCTGTATTCCTAAGAGTTGGTTCTCATATGTCGCCCTAGTACATCTTCGCTGTCTGCAACCTGCTGGAGCTTCTTATAACTCACACTCAGCTTTCTTTCAAGCATCTTCGCGATGATTCATATGAGAATTCTGCTACCATGACCTATTAATGTGATAGTTCTGCACAATATAACAATTTACGTTCTTTGGGAGAGGGATGTACATTATTATCTTCTATGAATTTAAGCCAAACAGCTCTGTTTCAATATTCATACACTGTTCGAGACCGCGGAAATGCTGAGACAATGTTTGTCGGGCTTCACGCATTGCTTTCCAACTCCGTCGATTACGACCAGATGGACTGACCCCCAAGTGGGTATAGATTTATGGTGCACGATTTTGCTGATAATATTCGTCACGGTCCAAACAAGTCGTTGTGGATCAGGCAGCCGGCTGCACACAAGGTTCGAACCTCAGGATGTTGTCTCGGAAGTTCTTCGTGGTTGACACGACAATCCTGGCACTAGTGGAGAGCCATGCCAGTTATTCGTTCCTGGGGCTTGATTAACTGGTCGGATGGTGTATGATCAGCATTAAGCCTAAAAAGTCAAGAAACCGTGAAGAGCTGTATGGTGCCAAGCACTTTAATGGTGACAAATTAGGACATCCTACAGTGACGGACAAAGCCGTCAACAATCTTTGTCGATTGTACGTTGTTTTGTTGACGATCGAGATTGTAGAACATCATATACGCCCGCGTCAACGGAAAGCTACTTGTCAACGATCACAAGGAGCAGACAAATAGAAGAATTCAAAACCTGGAGTCGCTAGGTCATGTAGAGCTCGACATTCTTACTGTTCTGTAACAGTAGTCGGGTAATTGGTGTTAGGTGGGAAAAGACTACAGCACGATTGAGCATCGAGATGGAATGAGAGGAGAGATGCTCAAGTCGTGACGTAGTGGGTTGTCAGGGAAGTTAACATCCAGAGACAGAACTGAAAGGTGGCCATATTAGATCCAGCTGTCATCAAGATGAATAAACCATTTTATAAAGAACCAATTGAGTCAAGTCATCTTGTATGAGTTCGCTTTGTTATAATAGCGAAATGGTGCCGTGACCAGGATCTAATAAGATACATGTTATATTGTTTTAAAATGTATTTTTCTTTGATTGAGTTGGGGGGGGGGGGGGTATAATATTTGGTTTTGATTTTGTTTAATTAAGTGGTTTTGTGTATTAGATTACCTCGTTATATAATTAATTAAGGAAATTTAATTTTTTTGAATAGTTATGGTGTTGGCTGGAATAAAGAAAATAGATGAGGGCTAATAGAGGGACACATACTGAGGGCTAATAGAGAGACATATAGTTGGTCGGCATGAAGAGGTTCTTATGGATATAAAGTCTTAGAAAAGAAAGTAGGAGCTGCGTAAAGTCAGCATTATATGAAGAAAAAGGAGGAGAAAACTGTGAATGGTAGCATATAGGCGAATATAATTATATGGTTGGATACAGAAACAAATAATGGGATGTGAGGGGGAAAGAAATAGGTGCTGTGAAAAACCAGCGTTAATTAAATTGATAATGTTCATGGAATATGAACATTGGCTTGTGGTAAAGGATGAGGTAACGGAAATATAGACAAGATTGTGGATGGCAATATAAATGTTGAATATATAAATATTGAGAAAACTTATGTCAACTTGATTTATAGAGAACAAAGATCTATTTCATAAGATGTATTTAAAAAAAAAATTATTGTACAAAATTTTTTTTATTGGCAATGGAGGTAAATGTGATTGTGTGGACTATGCATTACTTTATGTAAATGTGATCATGTTGACTTTTCATCCTTTATGCTTTTCACTTGGTGCGCACCCCTTCTTTACTTTTTCTAAATACGTTGTTTCTACGTTATTTCTGTTTGTCCTGTGTTGTGAAAGAGTGAGGGATTTCATAATACCATGTGTACAATAACGATTATACGAGCTGTTGTTCTTATGATATGTATATTTGATACAGGAACTTGAGGAGCCAAGAAAGAGCCAGAAAATATATATAGTGGATTACTATATGGTTTGGGGAAATAGATTGGTTTACTTAAAATAAAGTGGTTTGGAGAGATTAGGAGAACTGTGAGGACTAAAGAAAGAGAAGAATGAGTGTTTAGTTAAAAGAGTAACCATATGTGGTATAACGTATTGTATAAAGTTGAGATTTATAGAAGCAGAAACGAAGAAGAAGTTTATAGTGGGTTACTAGATTTACAATATGACAGGGAGAAGGGTTAAAGAATATAATAATTGCTCAAAAATTGAGTTAGTTTCGGGAAGATTAGAGGAAGTGTGGGAGGTAAGGAAAAAGAGGGAATAGAGTAAGAGAGTTGGGAGTAAAGAATTGTTCCTTTACAGGAAAAATTCTTTAGAAAAACATAGGGAGGTGTAACAGTAGTCGGGTAATTGGTGTTAGGTGGGAAAAGACTACAGCACGATTGAGCATCGAGATGGAATGAGAGGAGAGATGCTCAAGTCGTGACGTAGTGGGTTGTCAGGGAAGTTAACATCCAGAGACAGAACTGAAAGGTGGCCATATTAGATCCAGCTGTCATCAAGATGAATAAACCATTTTATAAAGAACCAATTGAGTCAAGTCATCTTGTATGAGTTCGCTTTGTTATAGTTCCTATTCATAACTATGGTATCTGAGACAGTGTAGACTGTAGAGAACCATATAGTCATATACAGGATCATACAGAGGCGCCTGTTTGAGAAAATCATAGCAAGGATGTTTGTAAAGAAATGGATAAAATATATACAAACTGAACAGACCAAAAAAAAATATGCACACTGAACAGATATATATATATATATATACAGACGTAAAGGTGTCGTGTAATGGGGTATCGTCTATGCTAAGGACCCATTCAGAGATGACGCCAAAGCGCCTTGTACACTCTATCTGAAACTCTCAAACAAATTTTCCAGAATGTACGACTAAAACTTCCAAAGTTGTGTAGTGACATCTTAAAGTGCCAATCTCACGCTCCTTGCCCGTAGAGACACCCGTAAGATGCGATATAGAATAGTCCCATCGGTTTAGGCTGGTAATATCTGCTAAGGAACAGGCGACTAGTATTTTGTAAATGAAAAGGTGGGTTGGCTGAGTTTGATGGGGGTAAACAGGCACTGTGGAATTTGGCTACAGTTAAGTACCTATGCTGAATTCGTACTCTTATTGCCTCTTTACAGCGAATCTCCTGGGTACTTCATCACTAAGAGAGGTTACCCTTTTCATTCTGTGCTTAACAATTATCTAGAGTGGACGTTGGATCCATGTCCAGAACAGATTTTGTGAAACCATTACCGGACAGCGTAGGGCGCATGGTTTGTATAGCAAGCTGCAACATGTCCATGATTTAACGCCACACTGAGCTCAGGAATATATACTGTCACCGAAACAAAATCGCTGGCTTATTGTTTTCCAAAACAAAATAAGTTGCAAGACAAGTTGTCAGTTCTCGTTAGTCATTTTCTCAGCGAAGGTCGTGGTCGTTGGCCAGTCTAATGTCCGTTTCCCCCAGGATGGCTCACGGGCAGGTGAAAAGAAGTCCTGGTAAGTATGGTGCTTGACCCCGACACATCAACTGCCCTAGCTCCAATAGCCAGGCTTGTCCACGGGTCGTATATTTCTGTTCCATCCCATCTCATAGTAATTTATTAGTAAATTATAATATAAATTATTATCATATAAATTATTGTCTGTAAATTTCTGTCCGATTCCACTCCATTCCATGGGATTCCCATTATAATATTAATATGGAATACAGTTCAAATAAAATTATGAAATTTATGAAGATTTAGGTTTAGTGTCAACTAAATATTACTACATGTACAAAGGGACATGTAAAACGACAAAATTTATTAATTTTCATATTCAAGAGTATTTTATTTTTTAAAAAGTTTAATCTAAATATGACAATTCAGTGTCATTCTGACACCCTCATTCTGTTTCTGAGTCACTCTGCTCATTCAGCACATTATCAATTTCATGCTGATCGACTGTTTCTAATAATTTAGTTAATCCAGGTAATCCCTAAACCAAAAATCCACACACGTTACCAACATTAGCCCAAAAAAGCCGCATCCCGCAAGCACGTTAAATTTCCCGCAAATAGTCCCGAAAAGTAGCCCAATTTGGCGTGAAATGTGCCTAACTGGCAACGCTGCTTAGCAGTGCGTATTACGTATTTTTGCTACGTAGATCAGTGCTCTGCAACCTTTTTCCAGTCACGCCACACTTTTATAATTCTAATAGCTTGAGATGCACCAAAATAATCTTATATAATAAAAGGCTATGTGTATTTATTTAATTATCCGGTGTCCCACCACATCTGAAAGAATATATACAAATATATAAAGAAAAAAAGAAGGATAAAAAGCATTAAAGAGATTTTTAAAATTAAAAAAAAAAAAAAAACTTAGGGCTATCTCTGACGTAAATCAAGTTGCTATGACATGGCTACTGTCCCATGGGAATAACATTTCCATGGCCAAGCCTGCCAATAGCGTATGTTAAAGTTGTTTCAGTTAAAAAGCTCGTAGTTGGATCTCATGTGCAGGTGAGCGGTCCGGCTCGCGCCCTACGGTTTGCCGACTTTCTCAGGTGGTTGCTCTTCGCTGAGCGTCCCGCGTTGCCGGCGCTTTTATGTTGAAAAAAAAAAATTAGAGTGTTTAAAGCAGGCCTCGGCTTCCTGAATACTGGTGCATGGAATAATGAAATACGACCTCTGTTATATTTTGTTGGGTTTCGAAACTGGAGGTAATGATTAACAGGGACAAACAGGGGTATTCGTATTGCGACGTTATGGTTGAAATTCTTGGATCCCCGCAAGACAAGCTACTGCGAAAGCATTTGTCAAGAATGTTTTTATTAATTAAAAACGAAACTCGGCACGAAGACAATCAGATAACGTCGTAGTTCTGACCATAAACGATGCCGACTAGCAACACCAGTGGCAGAGTGAAGCGAAATGGAATATACCTTGGCTAGGAAATCAATCGTGTATAAAGTCCGAATCATTTGCAAGGTGCCACTGCATGCTTGGTCTAGACACTTGTTCTGTGGCTCTCAGCTAAGGAATATGGCTGACCGCCTCTAAATCAATATCCCCAGATGTGAGATCTTGGCGTCACTCACCCTCTGCTGCATGGAGGTGAGATGATGTGCCGGCAGCATCTGCAGCCTACCTCGTGAGCATTACCAAAGGTGGAAAAGCGTTCCAGGGGTGTGCAGTGGAATATTTCTCGGCTAGAAAATCCATTACGAGAAAAGCCAGTATATAAAGCTCATTGGGTGAGCTATGAAAGGTGGAAATTCGTCTCATTGGCACATAATGGAATATTGCTTGACTAGCGAACCCATTAAGTGGAAGTCCGAAGCGAAAGCTTGCTGGTTGGATGTCATCTGCACGCAGGTCCCTCCTGGTATTCGGGGGAGCAGCCTGTGGTCAACGGAAGGCTCAATATATGGAAGTGAGGCTTAGCAGCCATGTGTAAGACATGACTATTCCTTGAGTGAGCCTAGTACCAGAGCGCTATGTGTTGGCTCTGCAATTATGGAAGCCTCCCTGGATGGCGGGGAATGCCCATGGTCTGCACGTCTTCCCATGAGGGCTGACAGGGATGTATTTGACTGTTCCAGGTGAGCCGGCTTGGATAGGGATAACACTACAACAGTAAGAGTCGAGAAAGCGACCCAAGGCACGAATGGGAATATTACTTGGCTAGCAAACCCATTTCGTAGAAATTCCGAACCGAAAGTTCGCTGAGTGAATGTCGTCTGCAGACTCTCCTCTTCTGGTTTGAGTAGGGGCGGCCTGAGATGAACGAAATGCCAAATATTCGGAAGTGAGGAAGTGAAGCAGCCATGCGCAGGACGTGACGATTCCTGAAGTGAGCCTAGTACCAGAGCACTATGTGTCGGCTCTGCAATTATGGAAGCCTCTATGGATGGTGGGGAATGCCCATGGTCTGCCCCTGCCTTCAAAGGGTTGACCGTGATGTATTTAGCCGTTCTATCTTGACCAGCTGGTCACCAGGGCATTGTGACATTTGTGATGTTTACGCCAATACACCATTCTGAATACGGAGGAATACGACCGCTTAAACTTTTAGAAATATTACGGTACCAGCCACCAGCAAGATGATGAAATCTTTGGGGCCAAGGAAAAACCTAACTAGGAGTGATTATGATTGGTGTAGAGGGAGAACAATTAACATATGCTTATTTAAATGAGCAATTAGCAAAATTTTATTTAAATTAGGAATTAGCATAAGCTTGTGTAAATTAGGATGGACTGATGTAACGGGAAGACTGATTTCAAATATTTGTAGCAGTTGGCCGGAAACCCCTGAGAAGTAAAGATGTGGTGTTATTCCGGGAAATTTGTGTAGGTAAATTATAAATTATTGGAGTCATCAGTGAGTGGATGCTCATAATAAATAGACTTATTTTAGTGTATAACATAGAAGGGATCTAAACTTTTAGTAGAATTTTCTTTGTCATAATAGAAGTAATGATTTAGATCTAGAAAAATACTCACAAGATATAAGTGATTCTTTCTTTGACTATGAAAATATCGAATAAATAGCTTTCTGTGCTTATTTCAAGCACATTATGAAGGAAGAACTTTTCATTCATTTATAGTCTTCGTGCTAAGCTTATGATTATGAGAAGAGCTACCAAGATACTTTTCTGAACTATCACTTATTACACACACACACACACACACACACACACACACACACACACACACACACACACACACTCACTCACACACACACACCACACACACACACACACACACACATACACACACACAGGGTGGGGCAAAATGATCTAACACATTTGTAACTTTAATAAAACTTATCAAATGTACACATGATGCCATTTTGTTTTATGTTGTTTGAATATCGAAGCACTATACTCGAGTTTCGCCCTCGTTTGAGCTCGTCAGTAGTGCATATCCCTGACCGGATCCGGAAACAGTCCCGGATCACGCGTGTGAAGCGGGTGTGTAACCACGCGGCACACACTGGACACACCAAATTATCACAACAGAACATCACAACGCTACCCATCGTAGGCTATGCTCAAGATTGCTGGATTTAGGAGGCCTGGTGTTCCTTGCCAGTGAGAAGTCCTGATCGTTCGGGTCCCATCGATTGACGGACGTCAGTCGCGGCGATTGGGCAATCTTGAGCATAGCCTACGATGGGTAGCGTTGTGATGTTCTGTTGTGATAATTTGGTGTGTCCAGTGTGTGCCGCGTGGTTACACACCCGCTTCACACGCGTGATCCGGGACTGTTTCCGGATCCGGTCAGGGATATGCACTACTGACGAGCTCAAACGAGGGCGAAACTCGAGTATAGTGTTTCCATATTGACGTGGATAGGCCTTAGGTTCATACCAGAATGCGGTCGGCGTTGCCAGTAGTGGGTTGTGCTCAATATTTAAATTTCAAATCCCGAAACAACCACATAATCAATTGATTATTGCTCACTGGATTTAGGAGGCCTGGTGTTCCTTGCCAGTGAGAAGTCCTGATCGTTCGGGTCCCATCGATTGACGGACGTCAGTCGCGGCGATTGGGTAATCTTGAGCATAGCCTACGATGGGTAGCGTTGTGATGTTCTGTTGTGATAATTTGGTGTGTCCAGTGTGTGCTGCGTGGTTACACACCCGCTTCACACGCGTGATCCGGGACTGTTTCCGGATCCGGTCAGGGATATGCACTACTGACGAGCTCAAACGAGGGCGAAATTCGAGTATAGTGCTTCCATATTGACGTGGATAGGCCTTAGGTTCATACCAGAATGCGATCGGCGTTGCCAGTAGTGGGTTGTGCTCAATATTTAAATTTCAAATCCCGAAACAACCACATAATCAGTTGTTTGAATAATGAAAAAAAAGTATTTTTATTTCCTAAATGTACATATGATGTCATTTTATTTCATTTTCTCAGTCTATGTCGCTGAGTTCCTGCACCAACATCATTTTGTATGGATGCATTTTCAGATTCTGGTGAAGAATTCTTCTCAAACTTCTAATCGAAAGATCAAGAGCGGCGGCGTGTTATCGTGCCGAACGTCGTGGAGACTGATTAATTGAAACATTTACCGCGTCGACATTCTCTGGAGTTCTGACGGTCCGCGGCCGGCCAGGTGATTTTCGTTTCAATGCTGATCCACTAGCTCTGAAGTTGGCAACCCATGATAAAATTCTGTTCCGAGTAGGTACGGGATCATGTCTAAGGAGCTCAAAATGCACACAGAATGCTCTTTGCGTTGCAGTTACCGACCCGTTTTTGATGAACGTTTCCACAATGAAAGCGCGATGCTGGCCTGTCCAATCTATATGGGTAAGCTGAAACGAAATAAAATAAAATGACATCATATGTACATTTGGGAGAAAAAAAAATTCCTTTATTTTCATTATTCAAACGACATAAAACAAAATGGCAGCATGTGTACATTTGATAAATAAAAATACTTTTTTGTTCATTTATTCTAATTTAGTCTTATTAAAGTTACAAATGTGTCAGATCATTTTGCCCTACCCTATATATATATATATATATATATATATATATATATATATATATACTAGCTGACACGGCCCGGCTTCGCCCAGACTCTGGTGGGGAGCATCTCATTTAATTCATATAAGTAGTCATATAAGCTCCGGTTCCCGACTGTCTGTCTGTCTGTCTGTCTATCTATCTGTCTGTCTGTCTGTCTGTCTGTCTGACCCGGCCCAGCCCATGGTGGAGAGCATCTCATTTAAATCATATAAGTAGTCATATAAGATCCCGTTCCCGACTATCTGTATGTCTGTCTGTCTTGGGTAAATGGAGGAGGGAGGAGGAAGAGGGAGGTGGAGGAGGGAAGAGGAGGGAGGAGGAGGAGGGAGGAGACAGGAGGAATAGGAGGGAGGAGGAGGGATTAGGAAGAGGAGGGAGGAGTAGGGTGGAGGAGGAGGGGGAGGAGGAGGGAGGAGGAAGAGGGAGAAGGAGGGAGGAGGAGATCGCAGGAGGAGGAGGAGGAGGAGAGGGAGGAGGAGGAGGGAGAGGGAGGAGGAGGGAGGAGGAGGAGAGAGTAGGCGGAGGAGGAGGCGGAGGGAGCAGGAAGAGGGAGGAAGAGGGAGGAGGAAGAGGGAGGAGAAGGAGGAGGGAGGAGTAGAGAGCGGGAGGAGGGAGGAGGCGGAGGGAGGAAGAGGGAGGAGGAAGAGGGAGAAGGAGGAGGGAGGAGAAGGAGGGAAGAGGATGAGAGGGAGGAGGAGGAAGAGGGAGGAGGAGGAATGTGAAGGGAGGAGGAGGGAGGAGGTAGAGGGAGGAGGAGGAGGAGGGAGGAGGGATGAGGAGGAAGAGGGAGGAGGAGGAATGTGAAGGGAGGAGGAGGGAGGAGGTAGAGAGAGGAGACAGGAGGAATAGGAGGGAGAGGAGGGATTAGGAAGAGGAGGGAGGAGTAGGGTGGAGGAGGAGGGGGAGGAGGAGGGAGGAGGAAGAGGGAGAAGGAGGGAGGAGGAGATCGCAGGAGGAGGAGGAGGAGGAGAGGGAGGAGGAGGAGGGAGAGGGAGGAGGAGGGAGGAGGAGGAGAGAGTAGGCGGAGGGAGGAGGCGGAGGGAGCAGGAAGAGGGAGGAAGAGGGAGGAGGAAGAGGGAGGAGAAGGAGGAGGGAGGAGTAGAGAGCGGGAGGAGGGAGGAGGCGGAGGGAGGAAGAGGGAGGAGGAAGAGGGAGAAGGAGGAGGGAGGAGAAGGAGGGAAGAGGATGAGAGGGAGGAGGAGGAAGAGGAGGAGGAGGAATGTGAAGGGAGGAGGAGGGAGGAGGTAGAGGGAGGAGGAGGAGGAGGGAGGAGGGATGAGGAGGAAGAGGGAGGAGGAGGAATGTGAAGGGAGGAGGAGGGAGGAGGTAGAGAGAGGAGGAGGAGGGAGGAGGAGAATGGAAGAGGAGGGATAAGGAGGAGAGGGAGGAGGAGGGGGAGGAGGGGAGGAGGAGGGAGGAAGAAGGAGGAGGGAGGAAGACGGATGAGGGGGAGGAGAGAGGGGTAGGAGGGGGAGGAGGAGAAGGGAGGAGAAGGGAGGAGGAGGAGGGAGCAGGAGGAAGGAGGAGTGAGGAGGAGGAGGAAGAGGGAGGAGGAGGGAGGAGGAAGAGAGAGGAGGGAGGAGGAAGAGAGAGGAGGGAGGAGGAGGGAGGAAGAGATAGGCGGAGAGAGGAGGAGGAGGGAGGAGGAGGAGTAGGGATGAATAGGAGGGAGGAGAAGGGAGGAGGAGGATTAAGAGAAAGAGGGGGGAAAGGGGAGAAGGAGGAGGGAGGAGGGAGGAGGAGGAGGAAGAGGGATGAGGAGGGAGGAGGGAGGATGAGGAGGAGGGAGGACGAGGAGGGAGGATGGTGAAGGAGGAGGAGGAGGAGGGAGGAGGGTGAAGAGGAGGAGGAGGGGGAGGAGGGAGGGGGAGGAGGAGGGAGAAGGAGGAGGAGGGAGGAGGGAGGAGGAGAACGTAGGTGGGGGAGGATGAGAAGGGAGGAGGGAGAGGGAGGAGGGAGGAGGAGGAGAGAGGAGGAGGGAGGAGGTGGAGGGAGAAGGAGGAGGGAGGAAGAGGTAGAAGGAGGAGGGAGAAGGAGGAGGAGGAGACAGGAGGAATAGGAGGGAGGAGGAGGGATTAGGAAGAGGAGGGAGGAGTAGGGTGGAGGAGGAGGGGGAGGAGGAGGAAGAGGGAGAAGGAGGGAGGAGGAGAGAGGAGGAGGAGGGAGAGGGAGGAGGAGGGAGGAGGAGGAGAGAGTAGGCGGAGGGAGGAGGCGGAGGGAGCAGGAAGAGGGAGGAAGAGGGAGGAGGAAGAGGGAGAAGGAGGGAGGAGAAGGAGGAGGGAGGAGGAAGGAGGAGTAGAGAGTGGGAGGAGGGAGGAGGCGGAGGGAGGAAGAGGGAGGAGGAAGAGGGAGAAGGGAGGAGGAGGGAGGAGGTAGTAGGATGATTGATTGCCATCCCACCAGGTTAATATGTTATCGCGGACCTCAGAGAGAAGTGTCTATGTAGAAGACCATTTCCTGGACGTACGTATTTTGGGAGGGGGAGGAGGGAGGAGGGAGGAGGAGGAAGAAGAAAAAAAAACTACGACAGTTGGCATCTCTGGAATGAAAGGAAGGCGTGTAGAAAATTTCATCTCAATCGGATGGGC
>OY992876.1:195701795-195729295 GCA_963921405.1 Cepaea hortensis
TCTTCCTGCTCCCTCCGCCTCCTCCCCTCCGCCTACTCTCTCCTCCTCCTCCCTCCTCCTCCCCTCTCCCTCCTCCTCCTCCCTCTCCTCCTCCTCCTCCTCCTGCGATCTCCTCTCCCTCCTTCTCCCTCTTCCTCCTCCCTCCTCCTCCCCCTCCTCCTCCACCCTACTCCTCCCTCCTCTTCCTAATCCCTCCTCCTCCCTCCTATTCCTCCTGTCTCCTCCTCCCTCCTCCTCCCTCCTCTTCCCTCCTCCACCTCCCTCTTACTCCTCCCTCCTCCATTTACCCAAGACAGACAGACATACAGATAGTCGGGAACGGGATCTTATATGACTACTTATATGATTTAAATGAGATGCTCTCCACCCTGGGCTGGGCCGGGTCCAGACAGACAGACAGACAGACAGACAGATAGATAGACAGACAGACAGACAGACAGTCGGGAACGGGAGCTTATATGACTACTTATATGAATTAAATGAGATGCTCCCCACCAGAGTCTGGGCGAAGCCGGGCCGTGTCAGCTAGTATATATATATATATATATATATATATATATATATATATATATATATATATATATATATATATAAGAGAATGATATTCTTTATATATGTCTTAATGCATAAAGTAATTAAGAATTAGTTTTCTCTATAATTGTATAATTATGTGACATAAATATGATGTGATGTTATGTGTCCAGTTATCCTGGAAAAAAGAAGTATTGCCGAGGGTTGGGTGATGGCGTCATTCTTGCTGATAGCAATCCAGATATACTAGACGACTGGGCCCTGAGAACACGATAATGATTAACCTGCACAGCACAGAAAAGAAGAAGACATATCTTGCCGATATGAAAGGTGAAGCCTACATCAGATGTTTTTGTGGGAGTATGAGTCACATACCATTTTTGGAGTGATGACACCCAACAGTGCAAGGTATGGCTAGCCTGCACCTACGTAATATCGCTTCCCTTCGCCCTTCTTCTTCCCCTCCCCATTTTCTGTGAGTATGGATATACGTTTTCGTCCATGTTTTCAACAGGGAATGGTGGTCTTATGGCTTACATGGAGTATGTTACTAAAAGAGGAAGATCATCATCAGGAGGGTCGAAGTCCCCAGTGAAGGACGCGGGAATTTGCCTTCCTAATGCAGGAAGAGCGTAGTACCATTTAACAGCATTGACACCTCTAAAGTCAGAGACACCCCAGCCTTATGGACCTCAGTTAAGTTCCATAATAATAAACTCAATAATAGCAACGGTCAACAACAGTAATAACCTGTTTTCAGTGGATCCCGATAGATTAAAAGCAGAGACATTTTAGCCTATCACCTGTTGTGAAGTCAAAGACATTTTAGCTTATCACTTGTGGTGAAGTCAGAGATATTTTAGCTTATCACCTGTGATGAAATCAGAGACTTTTTAGCTTATCACTTGTGGTTAAATCAGAGACATTTTAGCTTATCACTTATGGTGAAGTCAGAGACATTTTAGTTTATCACTTGTGGTGAAATTAGAGCAATTCTAGTTAATCTCCTGGGATAGATCATAACATTTTAATTAATTAACGGAGATGAATAGTAGAGCTATTATGTATTTTCTTATTTTGAGTTTTGTATATTTATGATGCCATTTCAAGCATACACCCACCCCTTGTTTTCCCATTATAATATTATGATTTTTAGCAAGTAGGTGTTAACTTTTCTTGGTGATTTGTGTATGGTTTTGTTGTGATACTTCATCAGTTACCAAAATATCTGGAGAGCAGAGTATGGCAGGAAGACAACACGTCTTCAGTTTATCCAGAGTGAGCTTTGTCCTCTCTGAGGGCGGTGACTTTCCTGGCTCTCCTGGCTTTTTATTAGGAAACCTTATTTTGACGAGCCATTTCTGGTTTTCTGTTAGTAGTCGGCCTCGACTATTTGAGATATTTATCTCCCGTTCTGAATCTACATTACCACAGACACGAGGAGTTAAAGTAACAGCTAGCAACACTAGGTTAATAAATCAACTGAGTGCCACAATAGGACACGAGGAGTTTAAGCAACAGTTATGATAAACTGGGTTAATAAATTAACTGACTGCCACAATAGGAAATAAAGCATCAGATGGATCAACTGGATTAATGAATCAACTGACTGCCACAATAGGAAATAAAGCAACAGATGGATCAACTGGATTAATGAATCAACTGACTGCCACAATAGGAAATAAAGCAACAGATAGATCAACTGGATTAATGAATCAACTGACTGCCACAATAGGAAATAAAGCAACAGATGGATCAATTGGATTAATGAATCAACTGACTGCCACAATAGGAAATAAAGCAACAGATGGATCAACTGGGCGAATGAATCAACTGACTGCCACAATAGGAAATAAAGCAACAGATGGATCAACTGGGCGAATGAATCAACTGACTGCCACAATAGGAAATAAAGCAACAGATGGATCAATTGGATTAATGAATCAACTGACTGCCACAATAGGAAATAAAGCAACAGATCGATCAACTGGATTAATGAATCAACTGACTGCCACAATAAGAAATAAAGCAACAGATGGATCAACTGGATTAATGAATCAACTGACTGCCACAATAGGAAATAAGGAACAGATGGATCAACTGGGTAGATGAATCAACTGACTGCCACAATAGGAAATAAAGCAACAGATGGTTCAATTGGATTAATGAATCAGCTGACTGTCACAATAGGAAATAAACTAACAGATGAATCAAACGAATTAATAAATCAACTGACTGTCACAATAGGACACGTGGAGTTTAAGCAACAGTTATGATAAACTGAGTTAATAAATTAACTGACTGTCTCTAAAGGAAATAAAGCAACAGATGGACCAACTGGATTAATGAATTAACTGACTACCACAATAGGAAATAAAGCAACAGATGTATTAACTGGATTAATGAATCAACTGACTGTCACATGAAGACACGCGGTGTTAAAGTAACAACTAGGTGCAACAGGCTTAATCAGGCAGGCAGTGGCGGCATGAGGCATTCAAATCGTATGTATGTGAACCAGCCGGGCCGTCTACAGAAACTGAACGCACCACAATTGGATATAATGTTTGCTGTGTGTATCATTTACAACTGGATACGTATTCATTCAAGCCACCCTCCGTTTGTCTTCTCTTTTTGTGAATGGAGGGAGGTCTAGCCAAGTTCAGTGTAAATGTATTTAACGCGGAATAAAACACCCACATTTTTTACTCAAAGTGTAATTGCGACACGAGATATGACTGAACTGCTAGTAGGTACACCAGTGAATTAGGGCACCGATGAAGCTTCTTCGTCACCAGAGATGCCTTCAAAGGCTCCTTTTTTTGGGCGCTTCAAAGCAATCAGGGAGGGCTGACGTTACAAATCTATGTCTGAAAACACAGTGCTGAGATCGTCTGCCTGGAGTGTCGTGGGGAGTACAATAGAACTGCGCATGCCCAGATTCTATGTTTTCTATTTCGACGGTGTCTACCCAACTATGGAGATAGAAAGGAAAAAAAAATAACAAGACATAATTAGGTATATTATATTAATGGTACACTACTCACGTAGACTTGCAACGATATGTTAAATCAGCGGTTCATCAGTATTGCCTTTGCGAAAGTAGCCTTTTGCAAGATGAAAAACATACTGACCAATAAATAGATATCAACTTAAACGAGAAAAAGATTGTCGAAGTGCTACATAGAACCCGTACTTTTGTATGGATGTGAAGGGCGGACAATGAGCAGACAAGCTGAAAAACATCTGATGGCTGTGGGAATGTGGTTTCTGAAGAAAATGCAAAGAATACCATGTATAGATAGAAAAACCAATGAACAAGTCTTTCAAGAAACAAATGAAGATCGTAAACTGATTAGAGTCATTAGACGTAGACAGTCAAAATTCATTGGGCATGTTATGGTGAAGAAATGAACTGGAGAACTTGGTGACAACTGGAAAGATCGAAGGGAAAAGACCAAGGGGAATACCGAGAAGTAAATACCTGGATGGCTTGGCCACGTGGCATGGCCGAGACACAAACACGGAACTGATCCATGACTCTGGTGATCGAATGAGTTGGCAAAACATGACCGCCCACGCTTATAGGCATGGCAAATGATAGATGATATATGCGGGTTTTGGGTATCTAATCTGAGATAGAGCTAGACGGATGCAGAGTAAGAAGGAGAATATGGACCAGAGAGATTGAGAGAAAGCGAGAGAGAGGGTGAGAGAGAGAGAGAGAGAGAGAGAGAGAGAGAGAGAGAGAGAGAGAGAGAGAGAAAGGTGGAGGGGGAGAGACATTTAAAGCGGTAATGAACGAATAAAACAATAAGAAAGTGAAAGATCGACAGTATGAAACAGAGAGAGCGTGAAAGGAGGGCGATGCGAAAGAGAACAGGTAGAAAGAAAGAATGAAAGAAAGAAAGAAAGAAAGAAAGAAAGTGGAAGGGAGAGTGTGTAGACAGAAAATTACTACATGAAAGAGAGAGAGAGAGAGAGAGAGAGAGAGAGAGAGAGAGATTGAGAGAGAGATTAAGGGACTTGTAAAGAAATAGTGTGAGGTAGAGAAAACGAGAGAGAGAGAGAGAGAGAGAGAGAGAGAGAGAGAGAGAGAGAGAGAGAGAGAGAGAGAGAGAGAAGAGAGAGCGCAAACAGTTAAGAGAACGGACGAACGAACGTTTGACTCGGGCTCCGAAGTTTGTGGGTTCGATTCCGTGCCGCGTCATTCAGTTCACGAGTGAATTTTTATGGAGACTCTGGGGTTCGTCGCTGAAGCTACGGAGTTTGTGCTTTGTGCGACGCTTTCCGCGCTGCGGAACATAATGTCATAGAATTCCTCAATGCTGAAGGCGAGACCCCGATTCGCATCCACGAACGTTTAAGTATTATTTATAGAGATTCCACTGTGGATGTTAGCACTGTCCGACTTTGGATACATCGTAGTGACGAAGCTGAAGTAGGTCAATACTCACTGGCTGACGCAAAGCAGACTAGCCGTCCGTCAATCGCATTGACTCCACACAACATTCATCGAGTCGATGACACCATTCGTGGTGACCGTCGGGAAAACACTGGATGAACTGAGTTCCAAGTTGTCATTTGTTATACTTCACACTGAATTTGTCATATTTCACACTGAATTTGTCGTATTTCACACAGTATTTCCATATATCGGGTCTCGCCTTCAGCATTGAGAAATTCTATGACATTACATTGCTTTAACCGAACTTTTTTGGTGGCCATTTAAAAACCGTTACTATTGCGCAACCTGTGACTGAAACAGGTTGGCAGTGATACACAGAGCAGAAGAGTGAATGAATAATCCCGGTAAATTAATAAATTGCACACCAATAGAGTATTTACATAGAAAAAAAAAAACAACAACAATAGGAGACATTACTTATTGACTGTCCCTCGTAAATAACATTTTGCAGTGCGCGTTTTGCTGGGGTTGTGTACCAGTCAAATAACATTTCATTGTGGCTTGTGTTCGTGTATTGTTTACTACATTTACAGTAGCTTCATTTTCTCATGTCTTGTAGCATTGTTACTTTGTTACAATTCTCTCATTGTTTCACTTGGACGTATCCTTGACTGATCGTTGTATTTTATGTTCATTATGTTGTCTGGACTCGACAGACCAAGTGTGTTTCTTGTATCCTAATTTCCCCGACAATGGGCCAAGCCCAAGCGATCACACCGGAACTTGTGCAAACATGTTTTAGAACATTCCTAGATCAGGACAAGTTAACCTCCTGCCACCCACGCGGACATCTCCTACTGATCTCATTTTGAAGCGAAATCCCCCAAAAGTGGGCATTTTTATAAGATTGCTTCGATCCTCACAGAATTCCTCAATGGTTGTTTCTCTGCACGATATACTGCCCGATTGTCCTCGAAAGGTTAAGTACAAAATTGCTCCTCGTCATTCAAGTCGGACTCTTTGCCTTTGGACGATTCCTGCTGCGATGTTTCGCTCTTCAACCTCCAGCTCAAAACAGCTACGGGTTTTAAAGCTGGGTGAAGTAGTTCTGGCGGTTCATTGATGGAGCCTTGTCTCGTGCATTCTTTTATACAGGTCGTGGTTGGCCGTCTGAAGTCGTTCTCAAAACAGTAAGTAGATTTGAATTCTACGTGTCCTTGTTCGGTAGAATGTACACAGCCGAACGCTTGTAGGGGAGATAAGCGTCCGCCAACAGTAGTACACGGGGGAGAGCAAAATTCATTGCCAAACATTGGTAGAGCAAGTGGGAATAAAACTGTTTTGCATATCTTTTACAGGACATCGCTGTCAACATCAGCATCTTTCAGCTGATTGTTGATTTCTTAGCAAGATTACGCTCAGTAGTTTGCTATTGCTTTCTGCGTGACCGGCTCCATACTCCCATAAGTCACTGGCGCGACTCGAACCGCTTCCAATTCTCGCGCGCTCACGTCAACCACGAGAGTATTCGGGGTTACGGAGAAACTGCTAACCTCTCGGCCAGGGAGACCGGCAAGTGGGTGTAAGGAGCGCCAGTTGTGAGGGGTGTGTGTTGAACCAACGCGTCTGAGTGTATTTCTGTCTGTGTGGGTGTGAGTGGGCGCATCTATGTGCATCAGTGTGCATGTGTATAAGTGTATGTGTGTTTCTTGTTGGTCGCCGTGTGTGTGTCTGTATGTCCGTGTCTGTATATATTTCAGTTCGTGAATGTCTGTATGTATATCTGAAACAGTCTCTGTGTGAGTGCGGGCACACATGTGAATGTGCGTGTGTTTGTTTGTGTGATTATGTGTGCGTATGTGTGACTCTCTGTTTGTTTGTATGTGCGTGCGTACACGCAAGCACATATGTTCTACATGTGTATGTATTTGTGTTTATGTAAGGTATATGTGCATGCATGTTAAGTTAGTTGCATCTCCTTTACAGGGCATGGAAGTCACCACCAGCATTATTTGGATGTTGGTGATTACTCGGCAAGTTTACGTTCAGTAGCTTGCGTGTATGTGTGTACGGTAAGTAGATTGCGTGTATGTGTGTACGGTAAGTAGATTGCGTGTATGTGTGTACGGTAAGTAGCTTGCGTGTATGTGTGTACGTTCAGTAGGTTGCGTGTATGTGTGTACGGTAAGTAGTTTGCGTGTATGTGTGTACGTTGAGTAGCTTGCGTGTATGTGTGTACCTCGTCATAATTCATCTATCACGTAATATCAAGGTTTTCACACTGGCCGAATGAGTAAGAGCGCTTGCTCTTAACCTTCCGGTGTGCTGAATCAAAGGTATCGGGTTCAACACCTACACTGGTCAGTTGAACTAAAATGTTACCTTCTCGTCCTTGACTTGGGGACGTAGATTACAAGCACGTCAGAAGTCGGTGTGGACTCGCCTGATGAAGAGGGACACTGCTATTAGGGAAAGCTAGTCCACAAGCACAAATCAGTCCAGTGCACTAGAAGTAGTAGCACATGTATGGACTACGCTTGAGTTCAAATCTAGCCAGTGCAAAACATTTATCGTTCTGTAACATGTATATAAGAAATACAGGAAATATGCCAGGCAATAAAATGTGCAATCTGATGCTCGCTTGCTTGCTCTCGCTGGCTGTGATCTCCAGCGCGAAGTCCTGTATGTCGGATGAAGACATCCTGTTGTTCAACATCAGTGTGATGTCATACCGGACTGAGGTTTGCGAGAGTATCCATTGTCCCGTGTCTGGCTTATTGGTGTGCAGACTGGTGGTTCCTCGCCGTGCAGGCAGATACTCTCCGCGTTAGGAAGAATCAGCGATCCTACTACGTTAGCCTGGACCCCGAAGGGACCTGTTGCACAGGACGCACGACTAGGACGTGTTAGTAGGTCTACGCCAGTATAAAACCTAGCCCTGGTGCCTTGGAAACACCTCCGAGTCCCTGCAACCTGATGTTTTGAGTTTCTTTGTTCAAATACATCTTATTCAGTGCGGTATTAAGAAGTCGCTAACAAAAAGATAAGTACAATACGTCAAGTAAAATGTTACTTAGCGGGCACTAAGCCTTAGAGATACATCTAACAATTGTTAATACTCAGAGGTACAATTAGCAAATGCTAAGACGTACAAGTACATCTAGCAAAACCAAGTTGTTGGAATCTTGTGTCAAAGGAAAACAATCGGTGACTGGTAGGCTAGATATAATAATAGTAACATCACAGATATAACAGCAATGACGGACTGACATATGTCACTCACCAATTACAACATCTAAACAGCTTTACTCTCATATATAACTCGTGATTCCTTAAATTCCTAAGATTATTTACCATGCCTATGTCACGTGTGCCTAGCCGGAACATAAATCGTTGCTCATTTCCCCCCTTATGGCTGATGCCATGCAGCACTTTATATTTTCCCAATCTATCTCCCCACTGCTCAATATTTGAATATATTTTATATTTCACAGGACATACCTTCACATACAGTGTGTAATATTTCACAACAATTATGATACAATAAGAAGTGTCTAAGACTGTGAAATAACACAGTCTGACCAACCCATTCTAACAACTTCATATACTCGCTCATCGGGACAATTATTGCTGATTCATTCAGCCACCATCAGACAATTGATGGACATCTTTAACCAGATGGATATATCCTAAGAGAAATATGAATAAAATTGGGTGGAACTGCGGTAAAGCTGTTAAAGTGTAAACAATATAAAATGACACAAAGTAGTGCAGCTTTAAATAACAGAATTAAGACACATACAGGACGTTGCGGCGACTAGCCTTCATCAGCAAACAAACACATTCACAAACACAACATACAGTCAAGGAGATCTCATGTGACTACATCAGAAGGTGACGACAGGACGAGAAGAACAAAAGGATGAAAACATGAAAGGAGTGAAGAAAATGAGAATTAAACAAATGTGAATTGAAAAAATGTTCATACTCACCTCACAGTGGCGATCTGTAAGCAACTCAGAAAATCACCGTTGTATTCTTTTTATACCCGGTGATAGGTGTCCCGGTTCAGTGAGCACGTTGAAAGAAAGGGGAGGGGGCGGGGCAGGAGGGCAGGACGGTGACTGAGCAACCTCATAGGATGTACTGACGAAGCATGAGGGGGCGCGATGGTGGTACTAACCAAAACCCCATTATGTACTCATATATATTGTTATGAGGCGAGTCCTAAAGTCTGGGTGGACTGATATGCGAGAACGCACAAACACACATATACACCGCTCAACAGACAAAATGCTCGTGTATATGGGCATGTGCAAGGTATATATATATATGAAGAGAGAGAGAGAGAGAGAGAGAGAGAGAGAGAGAGAGAGAGAGAGAGAGAGAGATGGAGAGAGATGGAGGGAAAGGAAGAGAGAGAGAGGTGGGTATTGTTCCTGTTACATGCCTGCGAGGATTCACTCATCCTGTTTCCTATGAAATTAGGCTAGTAAGGTTGATTGTTATAGCACGTATTACAAGATCGTATCGCCCAATGCTTGTGTTATCAGGGTTGTATAAGATCCAACCACTGGTAATACACATGATGTCGGTAGGCACAGAGAAGCAAGATTGTTGGGATATATATATATATATATATATATATATATATATATATATATATATATATATATATATATATATATATAGAGAGAGAGAGAGAGAGAGAGCGAGAGAGAGAGAGAGAGAGAGAGAGAGAGAGAGAGAGAGAGAGCGAGAGAGAGAGAGAGGAAAAGTGCCTGCGACATACCACATTAGGTATGCGGAGTAGGTCGGTCTACAAATACGAGGCTTCACTCATACTGTTCCCTATTCAATAGAGTCAGTAAGGTTGATTGCTATACAACGTATCTAAGGATCAAATCACCCAGTGCTTGTGTTATTGGGGCTCTATAAGATCCAAACACTGGTAATACACATGATGTGGGTAGGCATAGAGAAGCAGGATTGTTTGGAGAGAGAGAGAGAGAGAGAGAGAGAGAGAGAGAGAGAGAGAGAGAGAGAGATAGAGAGAGAGAGGAGATAGAGGTTGGAAAAGAGCCTGCGACATACCCCATGAGGTATGCGGAGTAGGTCGGTCTACAAATACGAGGCTTCACTCATACTGTTCCCTATGAAATAGAGTCAGTAAGGTTGATTGTTATACAACGTATTTAAGGATCAAATCACCCAGTGCATGTGTTATTGGGGCTGTATAAGATCCGACCGCCAACAGTACACATGAAATAGGTAGGTACAGAGAAGCAATGTTGTAGGGAGAGAGAGAGAGAGAGAGAGAGAGAGAGAGAGAGAGAGAGAGAGAGAGAGAGAGAGAGAGAGAGAGAGAGGAGCAGTGCCTGCGACATACCACATGAAGTATACGGAGTAGGTCGGTCTATAAATACGAGGCTTCACTCATACTGTACCCTATGAAATAGAGTCAGTAAGGCTGATTGTTATACATTTAAGGGTCAAATCGCCCAGTGCTTGTGTTATTGGGGCTGTATAAAATCCAACACTGGTAATACACATGATGGGGGTAGGCCCAGAGAAGCAAGATAGTTCGGAGAGAGAAAGAAAGAGAGAGAGAGAGAGAGAGAGAGAGAGAGAGAGAGAGAGAGAGAGAGAGATAGAGAGAGAGAGATTGGAAAAGAGCCTGCGACATACCCCATGAGGTATGCGGAGTCGGTCGGTCTACAAATACGAGGCTTCACTCATACTATTCCCTATGAAATAGTGTCAGTAAGGTTGATTGTTATACAACGTATTTAAGGATCAAATCACCCAGTGCTTGTGTTATTGGGGCTGTATAATCTCGAATCATTCATAGACTTCTTCTCCAACTTTCATCCCACTATCAAACTCACTTACCATATTTCTTCGACGTCTGTAAACGTCTTAGACCTTACGATTTCCATTAGGACCCATGGTCTCACCACGACGGTCTACTACAAACCGACTGACTCTCACGCCTTTCTACTCTACACCTCCTCTCACCCTCCGTCCTGTAAAGACGCAATTCCTTATTCTCAACGTCTGCGTCTTCGACGACTATGCCAAGATGATGAGGATTTTCGTCACAGGGCTCAGGAAATGTTGGACTTCTTCAGGCTCCGTGGCTATCCTGATCATGTCCTATCGTCAGCCTTCCGCCGGGCTCTACCTATTAGCCGCGCAGAGACTCTCACCTCTGCACCTAAACCAAAAAAACCTTCGACCGGTACTCTCTCTCATCTACCATCCGCACAATATTTCACTTCACGCCGCAACGTCCTGTATGTGTCTTAATTCTGTTATGTAAAGCTGCACAACTTTGTGTCATTTTATATTGTTTATGTCCTAAGAGTAATGTTGAGTTGAGTCAAGAACCGATATACACAACTCTGGACTTTTCCATACCCGCGCCCTCCTAATCTTCAACAACCAATGAAGAGTGCCAATACGAATAGTACCAGCTGCTGTCTGATTATGTGTCAATCTGGCCTTCCCTCAGGGTACAGAGTATTTAGCCAGATCGTCTGGTCACACCCTGTCTTGCCAATCTCCCCAGGCCATGATGATTTATCCGTTCATAGACACTACAGACGTGAAATACACCTGACCACACCTGTCTTGCCATGCGCGAATACCCCACTAAACAGTGCACTAAAACCCCTCTAACAGTGCACTAATACCCCACCAAAAATGCACTAATACCCCACCAAACAATGCACTACTATACCACCAAACAGTGCACTAATACCCCACCAAACAGTGCACTACTATACCACCAAACAGTGCACTAATAACCCACCAAACAGTGCACTAATACCATACCAAACAGTGCACTAATACCCCACCAAACAGTGCACTAACACCAAACCAAACAATGCACTAATACCCCACCAAACAGTGCACTCAATGCTCAGCAGATTTATATGATCAAACTATGCCAAGTGAATGTTCTGTGCAGGGTGCTGAAGCGCATTGTGGCTGGGTGCAGCGATCAGCGGGTTACCAAGAGCGGAGAACTCATTGAAGCGATCTCCAGCAGTGAGTGAACTGGCGGCTGTCGGGGCTCAGTGGCTAGCACTAATCTAGACAGACTATTGCCCGTGGCTTCCAAGTGGGCCCAGTTTAAAATAGGTACCCGGGGAATGATCAAGGAAGTGTCGATCCGGTGCTGACTGGTCTTTACAAAATATGGGACAAGCACCATATATATATATATATATATATATATATATATATATATATATATATATATATATATATATATATATATATATATATATATACTAGCTGACACGACCCGGCTTCGCCCAGGCCCTGGCGGGGATCTATCTATCTGTCTGTCTGCTTGTCTGTCTTTCTGTCTGTCCCGGCCCGGCTTCGCCCAGCTCATGGTGGGGAGCATCTCATTTAATTCATATAAGTAGTCATATAAGATCCCGTTCCCGACTATCTGTCTGTCTGTCTGTCTGTCTGACCCGGCCCGGCTTCACCCAGTCCCTGGTGCGGAACATCTAATTTAATTTATATAAGTAGTCATATAAGCTCCCGTTCTCGACTATCTATCTGTCTGCCTGTCTGTCTGTCTCTCTGACCCGGCCCGGCTTCGCCCAGACCCTGATGGGGGCGCATCTAATTTAATTCATTTAAGTAGTCATATAAGTTCCCGTTCCCGACTGTCTGTCTGTCTGTCTGTCTGACCCGGCCCGGCTTCGCCCAGGCCCTGGCGGGGATCTGTCTGTCTGTCTGTCCATCTGTCTGTCTGACCCGGCCCGGCTTCACCCAGTCCCTGGTGGGGAGCATCTCATTTAATTCATATAAGTAGTCATATAAGTTCCCGTTCCCGACTGTCTGTCTGTCTGTCTAACCCGGCCCGGCTTCGCCCAGGCCCTGGCGGGGATCTATCTATCTATCTATCTATCTATCTATCTATCTATCTATCTATCTATCTATCTATCTATCTATCTATCTATCTATCTATCTATCTATCTATCTATCTATCTATCTATCTATCTATCTATCTATCTATCTATCTGTCTGTCTGTCTGTCTGTCTGTCTGTCTGTCTGTCTGTCTGTCTGTCTGTCTGTCTGTCTGTCTGTCTGTCTGTCTGTCTGTCTGTCTGTCTGTCTATCTATCTATCTACCTACCTACCTATCTATCTATCTATCTATCTATCTATAGCCAGGGGACTTAACTTAAGATTTTCTTATGTTAAGTAATGTAATTACAAAATTAAATTTTAGTAAGGTAATAGCTGATAGTACACTAAAAATACTATGACAGTTGGTTGCACTGGAATGAGAAGAAGACGTGTAGAAAATTTCATCTCAATCGGATGGACCGTTCTCGAACGCATAAAGAAGGACCCACATACATCCATACATACATACATACATCGCCTTTATATATATATATATATATATATATATATATATATATATATATATATATATATATATATATATATATCGGATACACGTCAATGCGTAAACAAGGCTCTTTTCCGTGCTAGTTTTGATCGTATGTAAATTAAGTCTTAACACTTTACATTCTAGTCTCTTGGTATGCCATTGAAAGGCCTCATCATTATATGCCATGCCGATACGCGTGGAATAAAGACAATGCCAATGTTCTACGAATGGGAGTTATCACCTGCCGTTCGCGCTGGCGTAGATGACTGAGGATTTCCGCGACTTGCATTTCCTAGTCACGTGGGTGACCCCGGCTCATTCCTTTCCGGCAGGTTTTAGCACACACAGGGTAAAACTCTCGATGCTGCACGGCTAAAGTCACGGAACTCCCAAGGGTCTAGTTCAGTAACAACGAATAGGACAGAGAAGCGGGCAGCAATATAAACATGATCTAATGAACGGACCGTTGAAGATGGTGCAGCGATCACGTTACGAAAACATATAGACCGAACAATTGAGATTGACACCCACCGGAGTTGATCAACACGGAAATCAATTATACTGACAAGCACCTAGTCTACGAAAATATTCATGTTGTCCTCGTCGTGGAAGTGGCTGAGGGCTGTCAAGTATGGAAATAACTCCCAGTCCGTCCCGGCATAGAATCCACGCTGTCAGAAATAATTGTACCCTGGTTGTTGTATGTATGTGTCAATGTGGACAGGGCCACCCAATGTCTGCCTGCTCATCTTTGCTCGTTAAATGTTGCATGGATCAAGGGACATCACTGGAGAATATGTGTGTTCACAATCTAGCATGTCCAGGGACATAATCAATAAGGGCACGCAGTTGTTATGAAATGTTTCTGTTCGTGTTGGTATAGAAACAGAACTACCTATCTATTCAGTTGAGGTCTGTCGGACAGCGGGGTACAATGCGTTCGTACTTAAACTTCATGTACGCTGACGGTGGGTAGCAGGTTCATTCCCTACACCGGTAAGTGGGGCTTCAACGTTCACTTCTCATTCAGAAAGCAATGGCAAACTACTGAAGGTAAAATTGTCTTGTAAATTAACCTTGAATTAGGGTTGGTCGCAACGTCCTGCAAAGGATATGACATATTTATACAGTAATTATATAAATTCCTGATTACTACAGATCTGCGACTGTGACAATGTGTGTAAGATTATTACAGATCTGTGAATGTGACAATATGTGTAAGAGTTGAGTTGAGTTGAGTTAAGAACCGACATCACTGCACTCAGCATACGTGCACCGTCCATTCGTTCAACAGCCAGCGAAGAGTCACACTACTAATCGTTCCCACCGCTATCTGATTAAAAGTTCTCCTGGTCTCCCCTCTCAGTTTTGAGATTCTTCCAGAACCCCTGCCAATCCCCCGCAATCTCATCCTTTCCACATATGGGTTCTCAATCTGTTCCCCCGCCTTCTCCACCTGGTCCCACAAGCGCACGACCACCTCCCCCTTGTCCGTAGGCCACCAAGAGGTGCAAGTGTGTAATATTACTACAGATCTGTGAATGTGACAATGTGTGTACGATTACTACAGATCTGTGGATGTTACAATGTGTGTAAGATTGCTACATGTCTGTGGATGTTACAATGTGTGTAAGATTACTACAGATCTGTGAATGTGGCTTAATGTGTAAAATTATTATAGATCTGCGAATGTGATAATGTGTGTAAGATTACTACAGAACTGTGAATGTCACATTGTGTGTAAGATTACTACAGATCTGTGAATGTGACAATGTATGTACGATTACTACAGATCTGTGAATATGACAATGTGTGTAAGATTACTACAGATCTGTGAATGTGACAATGTGTGTAAGATTACTACAGAACTGTGAATGTCGTTTGTGTGTAAGATTACTACAGAACTGTGAATGTCGTTTGTGTGTAAGATTACTACAGATCTGTGAATGTGGGTTGTGTGTAAGATTACTACAGATCTGTGAATGTGGTTTGTGTGTAAGATTACTACAGATCTGTGAATGTGACAATGTGTGTAATATTACTGCAGATCTGTGGATGTTACAATGTATGTAATATTACTTCAGATCTGTGAATGTAACAATGTGTGTAATATTACTACAGATCTGTAAATGTAACAATGTGTGTAATATTACTACAGATCTGTGAATGTAACAATGTGTGTAATATTACTACAGATCTGTGAATGTAACAATGTGTGTAATATTACTACAGATCTGTGGATGTTACAATGTGTGTAAGATTACTACAGATCTGTGAATGTGACAATGTGTGTAAGATAACTACAGATCTGTGAATGTGACAATGTGTGTACGATTACTACAGATCTGTGAATGTGGTTTGTGTGTAAGATTACTACAGATCTGTGAATGTGACAATGTGTGTAATATTACTACAGATCTGTGGATGTTACAATGTGTGTAAGATTACTACAGATCTGTGAATGTGAGAATGTGTATAATATTACTACAGTTCAGTACATGTGACAATGTATCTAAGATTATTACAGATCTGTGAATGTGACAATGTGTGTAAAATTACTACAGATCTGTGAGTGTTTCAATGTGTGTAAGATTACTACAGATCTGTGAATGTTACAATGTGTGTAAGATTACGACAGACAGACAGACAGACAGACAGACAGACAGACAGACAGACGGACGGACGGACGGACGGACGGACGGACGGACGGACGGACAGACAGACAGACAGAGGGTGTGTTTGTGTGTATGTAAACAGACAATAACGTGATAAATGTAAGACCTGACACAGTGCGTTGGCCTTGAGGCGAAATCGCCATACCGGAGACTGTTGATTCCAGTCGGTGAGCAGTGTTATCCAGTTAGCAAGTGTGGATGTCCATTGTTTCCCAAACATTATCTCCGTGTCTGGAGGTCGGCGTCGCTGAGAGGATTAATGCTATTACATTTTTTCTTCCGACCGCGGCGTAGTGGATTCGTTCCAGGGTTGGACTTAAATGTCATTGACTCGGGGATGTCAATTACAAGTACCCCACAAGACGGAGTTGGGGACGCCTGATCGCAAGGGATACTGGTGATAGGCAAAGCAAAGTCCGTCCAGCGAACTCACTTAGTAGTGGTAGCACGTATATAAACTATGCTCAAGTTCAAAGCTAGTTAACACAATCAACCCCATACCCCCATGTACAACCCCCCCCCACCACCACATCTCCCCCCTCCCCCACCACCACCACCAACAACCCTCCCTAAAAAATGGGAAATCCACATTATAATGTTCACAGTTATGTCGGATCTCCCTCAGCATTCAGAAATAGAGTCGAACTACACTACTCCGTGCTGGGTTAGTTAGTTATGTGCTGTTCCATCTTTATGACAAAAGGTCGCCCCAATATGCTCCGTTCCTGTGCCAGTGAATATCACATATATAACCGTCCTGGGTTAATGGTTCTCAAATTGTCTTTGCACCATTTGTCTCTTGTGCCTCTGGACAATTTTAATATAGGGACAATTGAACAAGTCGGAGGGACCACGGGGGAGGCTGACTAACCACAGCCTCCAGATTACTCATTTTAGCTGTCCAAGGAATTGTCAACATTCTTCTATAAAATACATCTTCAAGACTTCTAAGGTTTGTTTTTTTTATTCTAATCACAAAGAACACACAAGACAAACGTAGAAACCAAAGACATTCTTTAAAGTTGTTGCTTATCCTTTACAGGACGTAACATTCAACCCCAACATTTATTAGCTGTTCGTGATTCCTGGGCAAGTTTACATTCAGTAGTTTGCTATTGCTTTCCAAACGACCGGCACCCATACCATTTCATAAAAAAACCGACGCAAGGCGGTCTGCTGCCAAATCTCCCACAGCTGTGGGCGAACAGTACCCGTAACACCTTCGTTACGGAGACGGCTCTAGACACCTGAAATATTTAATACTGAGCGCATACCGCAACTGGAGTATCTCACTGTCACGTGACTACAGCGCGAGCCGGAGGAATAATAAATACCATGGCACCTCTTGAGACCATTGGAATTACACGAACAATTTATTCACAAATATTGACTAGCAATTATACAATTGCTCGCTTCGTGGCGAAGGAGTGACGGACGCAGTTTGTAATCCCGCATACCGTGTTCGAAACACAGCTGCGGGCGATTTGGCAGTGTTGGCTTTTTAAAGAAATGGCATATGTGCCGGTCGTTCAGAAAGCACTGGCAAACTACTGAACGTAAACTTGTCAAGAGATCACAAACAGAAAAATAATGATGGGATTGACTGTGACGTCCTGTTGAGGATATGCAGCTAACTTTTAACCTATAAAATTGAAGGTTAAACAGAAGAGATGACAGAATGTGCTATCGAGTTTGGAATCTATACCAGGATTCAAATCCGCCGGCTCCAAATAACGACAGTCCCTGTCAGAAGGAACAAAGCACTTTGACAGACGACTCTTGGTTAAAACGCAATATTGTCAGTGTCTTTAAACACATGCCTGCTTCTGTTGAAATGTTCCCACGGTACGAGCACCCTAACTGAACACATCAGCCACACATTTAAAACATGTCAAGACTCAAGTTCCATCGTACATAAAAAATATCTGCATTGCGATATGCTAACCACACAGAATCACTCTCGACAACACATATGGCAACTGACAAACTAACACGCCCAGTGAACGAGCAATGAGGAAAGTAACAGTTATATCTCAATGCAACTAAACCAAAAATAAATGATGAGAAATTATAAAAATAGAGTAGGTTACAGATGTGTATTGGGACGCAGAGATGTTTCCAAGGCACCAGGGCCAGGTTTTATACTGGCCAATACCTACTAACACGTCCTAATCGTGTGTCCTGGGCAACAGGTCCCTTTGGGGTCCTGGCTAACGTAGTAGGATCGTTGATTCCTCCGAAGTCGGTGAGTGTCTGCCTGCACGGCGAGGAACCACCAGTCTGTACACCAATAAGCCAGACATGGGACAACGGATACTCACGCAAACCTCAGTCCAGTATGACATCACACTGATGTTGGACAACAGGATGTCTTCATTCGACATACAGAACTTCACGCTTGAGTTCACAGCCAGCGAACGCAACCAAACAAGCAAGCAATTAGATGTCTGTTAACGGATAGAAATTACATGAAGTGAGCAGCTTGGGAAAATGTGCGCTTACCGCTGAAGGGGGATGGAAAAGCCAGGACAGAAATTATAAGAATAGCAAACGTCGCTGTGCTAACACTCATCATCATCATTCAGTGCCTTGCAAGCTGGCGATCATCCCACTCCACAAATTACGATCCCCGACTTCATGTATCAATTCATGTGTTGACTCCCTTTCATGCCATGACCAAGACTGTCAAGAATCTTCTCAAGCTGTCTTCCTCTATCTCTCTTTCCGCACATCTTTCTGGTCGTCACAACATGTTCCAGTTTTTTTTCTTCTCATAATGTGGCCAAAAATGATGACCTCTGTCTGATGTTTATGATAAGTTGTCTTTGCGACTCAGCTTCTCCCAAAATGTCCAGATTGCTCATTTTGTGTCCACTTAATTTTAATCGTGCTTGTATAAAACCACATCTCCAAGTGCAAACCCCGGGGCAGCTAAAACCTGTATGACCTGGCACAGGTAGAAGTGAAGAAGTCGGATGACGTCAATGAAGTCAGAGCTCTGACAGCACTCATATTTCCGGTGGCAACACAGGTGTGAAACGTGAGCTTTCAACAAACCAGTTAGACAGCTCATATATGCCTGTAAGTATAAATCTTACCGACGATTGTTAAACATTCACTGGATGACAGACAGAACAAACAGATCTAACCAGCAAGAACTTAATATTGAAGAAGATTCTTCAGCAAGACAATCAAACTGAAACATGAAATACGTTGGGCACGTTAGCAAGACACACATGTCTGGACAAGATAAGACTGAAGGAGGTGTACCAGGCAAGCGAAGAAGACAAATATCAGAGCGTGAATGGATTATGGATGTGATAAATAATGTACACATGACAGCATCACAGACAGGACATCTGGCTTTTGGTAGAGAGACATGTATACATGACAGTAACACAGGATGGACATCAGGGTAGAGAGACATGGGAAAAAGAAACAATGTCGGAAACACCTGGTTTAAGCAACAAAACAGAGGGCATGGAATAGTCTTGACAGCAGGACTAGAAACCAGATCGATTACATCCTAATTAACAAAAGGTTCCGAAATGCGTTAACAGTCGCAAAAAGGAGTTCAAAATGCAGACTGTTGCAGTGATCACATATTGATAACAGACACATTAAAGGCAAAGTTAAAGAAAGTAAAGTATACACCGGGAATCACTAAATATTATCTGTGTGCATTAAAAAATAACAAGGAAATACAAGACAATTTTAACATAGAAGTAAAGAACAAATCTAATGTATTGTCTAATCTAGGGATCTTATTTCAAGATGTCGATGATTAATAGGAAATGTTGAAGAATTCAATCAATTTTGCTGCAGAAACAACCATCCCAAAATTAAAGAAAATGGGTCGTAAGAAATGGATGACTGAAGAAATGTTAAGACTGATGGAAACAAGAAGACACAACAAAAATAATCCTGACAAATATGAAGAGATTCATAGGAAAGTCAGAAATTTTGTAAAGAAGCAAAAGAAGCATGGCTTGAAATTAATTGCATAGAAATTGAAAAACAACACATCAACATCATCATCATCAAGTGCCGTGCCGGCTGGCGTAGGCGTTCATGGCTCTCCATAGATCTCGGTCTTTGGTTTTCTGGATCAACTCTGCTGCTGATATTCCTCCATGCCACCGTCTCAATCCATCCAGCATCACTTCTCTTGGTCTACCTCTGCCTCTCTTGCCCTCGATCTTTCCAGTTGTTACGATGTTCTCCAATGCCTCTCTTCTCATCACATGACCGAAGAAAGCTGTTTGTCTCTGTCTTATTGTTGTATATAATGTTCTAGTTTCATTAGCCTGTTTCAGGCAGTCGTCGTTAGTTACTCTGGCAGTCCAAGGAATTCGCAACATTCGTCTCAGGAACCACATCTCTATTGCTTCTAATTTCTTCTTAATTTGTTCATTTACATTCCAAGATTCACTGCCATACAGCAAAACTGGTTCTACATAGCATTTCAGCACTCTCTTTCTTACATTCAGTGATAGTGACTTATTGCATAAGATACTCTTCATTTTCTGAAATGCGGCTTTTGCCTGCCCTATTCTGCTCCTAATCTCTGTTGTACATCTTCCATCTGATGTTGTAAATACCCCTAGGTATCTGAAATTATCCACTTGGTTAAGGACTTTCCCTTCTATTTCTATGTCACATTTTGGTGTCACCATTTTCTTTGATATTACCATTTTTACTGTTTTCTTGATATTCAAGGAGAGTCCTTTCCTTGCACTCTCTGTTACTACAACGTCTAATAATTGTTGTAGGTCTGTTGAATTATCCGCCACCAATACTGTGTCATCTGCATAGCGTATATTATTTATATTATAACCTCCAACTAGTATTCCTGGCGTCTCTTTGATCTCTCTCATTATTACTTCGCTATACAGGGAGAAAAGATCTGGTGACAAGACACACCCTTGTCGTACTCCTAGCTTTATCTGTTCGTAACTACCCTCTTTATTTCCCATTTTAATTGCTGCTACTTGGTTCCAGTAAGCATTCTTTATTATTCTTAAATCTTTCCCATCAATGTTGATATCTTCCAACATTTTAATCAGTTCTTCTTCTTCTTCTTTTCGTTCATCCGGAGTGTTTTTTCAGATGTGATTGCGGTGTGTCTGTTATGCGCCCTTGGGCCGAAGCCCGTAGGCCAACACATCGACTTTAGCGTGCTTTTTTGACCAGGTAGCATTCCCGGGAGACTCTCACTTTTGTGGTGCCATCTGCAACCATGCTGGCCAAGGTTGAACGGTCGAAGACAACGGTCATCCCTCAAAGGAAGGCAGGGACAGTCCATAGCATTTTCCGCCATCCAAGGTTGCTTCCATAGTTGCAGGGCCGACACATAACGCCCTGGATCTGGGCTCACCGAGGGAGATCGTCACGTCCTGCTCATGGCTGCTTTAAATCCTCACTTCAATATATTGGTCATTTCGTTTCCCCGGGTCATTCCCGCACAAACCAGACAGGTTTGCAGACGGCATCCACTCAGCGAGGTTTCGGACATGTGCTTGTCGTTGCGCCCATCAGAGCTTTTCCAGGCTCAACAGACATTCGGAAAACTACCCAGTCAGAGCTGTTCCGAACAAGAGCGGCATTCGGAAACTAGGTAGTCAGAGCTGTTCCTAGCACGAGGAACATTCGGACGAGACATTTCACTCGGACGTAATTGCGTAGTGTCAATTTTTAGTTTGCCACCCGTAGGACGACACTTCCGACTTCAGCGGGCATTTTTTAATGAGGTTAGCCATCCTCTGGTTTCGAGGCACGTTGGACTGTTGTGATGTCGCTAACATCTCAGCTGGTCAAGATAGAACGATGAACGACATCGTGGTCGGCCCTCAAGGGAAGGCAGGGGCAGACCATGAGCATTCCCTCGCTATCCAAGGAGGCTTCCATAATTGCAGAGCCGGCACATATTGCTCTGTGACTGGGCTCACCCGAGGAGTTGCCACGTCCTGCTCATGGCTGCTTTAGTTCCTCACTTCCATGTGTTGGGCAACTCGTTTGCCACTGATCGCTCAAGCACACACCAGGGACGGTCAGACTGCAAGCGACACCCACTCGGTAAGCTTTTGCTTTTGACTTCGGACCACGCAATAGGTTCGCTCGCCGTGCGTTCCATTTTGCGTCATTGAGACGTTCTTCCACTTTTGTCTACACTCTCTATGAGTTAGATACAGTTTTCGCAGCCATTTTCTTCGACTGGGGCACTTTTTTGACTTTTTGTACTCGCTCACGAGGTAGGCTACTTGTGCTGCCGGCTCAGCACCTTACCTTCGTGCAGCGGTGAACGAGAAACGGCCTGGCCCTCTCATCCGGGAATCTCTCATACCCCCCATCTGAGAGCCTTCGAACTTGTATCAGACCTGGGCATGTAGCTTGCTCAGTATCACGCCTTTATTTTTCGAAAGGTGGGGATCGGCCCGGCTCTCAGGTCCGAGGGTTTGTGGCTTAGAGGCGTTCAGTCACAGCCCTCGACAGGGAGCCTTTAGTGTTTTGTCCGGACCAAGAACTTCTGCCTTCGTGCGCCTGATTTAAATTTTAGACTGCTATCCTCAGTCTCACCTGCAGAGCAGCAGGTTGTGTCTCTCTTAGTCTGGTCCCTATCCCATAAGCTGTCCAATATGTAGTTTTTCATCCATCAGCAAGCAAATGGGGTCGATGGGACACGCAAGCTCCCCCACCACGTCAAGGTGGAGACACATCGGGGGAGTAATCAGTTCATCATGTTTTACTTTATCAAATGCCTTAGTATAATCTATGAAGCACAAATATATGTCTCTCTGTTTCTCTATTGACCGTTCTATTAGTGTCCGTAATGTATACATTTTATTGTTTGTGCCCTTTCCTTCCACAAATCCATACTGTTCTTCACTAATTTCCATTTTTATTTTCTGTTTGGTTCTTCTCATTATGATTCTGAGCAGAAGCTTAGTGATATGGTTTATAAGGTTAATTGTACGAAAATCTCCACAATCAATTGCTCCTGGTCTTTTTGGTATAGCTATAAATACAGATTTCAGCTTATCACTGGGTAAATATCCACTGCTGTAAATATCATTCAACATTTTGGTTAATATATCTACTCCAAATTCTCCCAATACTTCCAATTCTTCTATTGTGATTTCATCTGGCCCAGCTGTTTTTCCTTTCTTCATACGTTTCATAGCGTCAGCAACTTCTTCTTTCAGAATAGGTGGACCTTCTAAGTTGCTATCTTCTGTTAATTCTTCCCTTTCTCCATCATATAATTCTCTTATATACTCATTCCACCTCTTCATTATAGCACCTTCCTCTAATAATATCTTTCCTGTTTTTGATTTCAAACACCCTGTATTTATTCTTATTTTTCTTCCTGTAAGCTCACTGATTTGTCTGTGCATATTTTTTTGTATCTTTAATGGAATTTAATTCAATTTTTTTGCATTGCTCGTTTAACCAACTTTCTTTAGCCTTCCCAGATTTATCTGTTATTTTTTTTATTTATCTTAGCGTATTCTTGTTTGTCATTTTTACTCTGTTTTCTTTTGTCCATCAGTTTTAAGATTTCTTCATTCTTAGCTATTTTGCCTCTCTCCGGTAATACTTCTTTGCTAGTTTGATGAATGGAATCCCTTAACATTTCCCATTGTTCATTTATACTCTGTATTTTAGCTATTGCATTGTACCTATTGTTCACAGTCACTCTGTATTGTTCTTGCATTTCTTTATCTATTTTCAGAACCTCTTTATTAAGTCTCATGTTCTTAACCATTGTTTTCCCTCTCTTTAATCTTACTTTTATTTGTCCACATAGTCACATAGTTTGGGCATGTTATGAGAAGAAATGAATTGGAGAACTTGGTGACAACTGGTAAGATCGAAGGGAACAGACCAAGGGGAAGACCTAGAAGCAAATACCTGGATGGCTTGGCCTCGTGGCATGGTCGAGTAAGAAACACAGAGCTGATCCACGACTCTGGTGATCGAGTGAGATGACAAAACATGACCGCCCACGCTTACCGGCATGGCACATGATGGATGGATGGAGTGGTACATGATCACTATTACAGTCAGCACCAGGCATTGTCTTTACATTCATTAAAGCATTTCTAAATCCTTTATTAATTAGTATGTAGTCAATTTGGTTGCGTATTTTCTTATCAGGGCTTTTCCATGTGTACAGTCGTCTTTTATGGTGTTTAAACCATGTGTTTCCAATTATCATATCATTGATATTTGCCCATTCTATTAGCTTTTCCCCTCTTTCATTTCTTGTACCTAAACAATAATTCCCCACTACATCCTCTATTTTTCCCTTTCCTACTTCTGCATTAAAATCACCAAGTATTTTTTTAATTTCTTGTGATCCAATTTGAGCCATCACCATTTCTATTTCGTCGTAAAAGTGTTGTATTTCTGCATCACTACTGCTTGTTGTTGGTGCATATACTTGTATAATATTTATATCTATTGATTTGCCTTTGATTTTTACCATAATAACTCTATCTGACATACACCAGTATCCATTGATTGACTTGGCTGTTTTTTCGTCTAATATTATTCCTACGCCTTTTTCATGTGTATCCCCTCCAGAATAAATTATTGTGTGATTGTCAGCTATAATTTTGCCCGATCCCTTCCATCTCATCTCACTAACGCCTAGTATATTCATTTTCATGCTATCCATCTCTCTTAGAACATTGGTCAACTTTCCTAGCTCATTTAATGTCCTAACATTCCATGTTCCTACTCTAAATGTATTTATTTTAGTTATGATTTTGCCATCAGCAGCTGGATGACGGTCTGGTGTCACCTGTGGCCCATGACTGTCCCTACCGGACGAGGATGTCCTAAGACAGCCATTAACGTCATTCACTAACTCTGATATATGTTTTGCCATGAAGTCTTGGGAAGATAATGTGGTGGTTTCCCCTTGACTTCCACATCCACATGGTGGTCTTTTTACCTCTGCCTTTGACAGCCATTTCCGACTGTAGGGATAAGTGAGTGCCCTGCTCTGCTCAGCTGCAGAGTTGTCCACTTATTCCGGTGGATACTCGGTCCCCAGAGCTGTGTTAGCCACACCGTGGTGTGTTTCCATCCTCTACCACGGGGAGGTGCAGTTGGGATTTTCCCTTCCTAAAGTTATGGTCTATGACCAAAACTCTCCAGTACTTTTAGAGGACAAAAAAAAAACAACACACCAATAAAAATATCAAATTAATGCACAAAAATAATTCAGGACCTTACTAATAACAGAATACCTACATCAACACTCTGCCTGAAAACAAAAGAGGAAAACATCATAATAGAAAAACATGAAATTTTACATACATGATCAGATTATGTGAAAAACCTTTATGGTGATACAAGAGAAGAACATTATGATGCTCGGAGTAATAATGAAAGGCCATCAATTCTGAAGATAGAAGTTCAGCATGCTCTTAATCATATGAAATCTGGCAAGACCCCTGGTACAGACAACATCTCAACTGAAATTATCACTGTCCTAGAAGAATATGGAATAGATCAAGTCACCAGACTGCTGAACACAATATATGATACTGGAGATATACCTCCTGAATTATGTAATTCTATATTTATTGCAATCCCTAAGAAATAAGGAGCCTTGGGATGTGATCAATATCGAACAATTAGTATAATGAACATGTCCGGAGTGCAACGAAGATACCCCAACTGATAACTAGATAACTAGATAACTAGATAACTAGTATAATGAGCCACATCACAATTTTTTTTTGCTAAGAATGATCATGCAAAGAGTTATCAAGAAAATACAACCCGAAATAGGAGAAGAACAATGTGGGTTTGTAGAAGGCAAGGGTACAGTAAATGCTGTGTATATACTGAGAACATTAACTGAACGTTCTATATAAGTAAACGAAGACTGCCATCTTTGCTTTATTGAGTACACAAACACTTTCGATAAAGTAAGACATGTCAACATGATGGAGACGCTTGCAGATCTGCAAAGTGATGGGAAAGACCTTCGACTCATAAAAAAACATATATTGGAAACAACAAGCTGCCATAAAGATTGATAATGAAGTAGATCAATATCAGTCTATCAAGAGAGGTGTGAGACAGGGATGTGAAATGTCTCCAGATCTGTTTACCCTGTACAGTGGAAGTATTTTCAGAAATGTTGACGATATGAAAGGAATAATCATTGGGGTACATACCATCAAGATCATTAGATATGCGGATGATATAGTATTGATTGCAGAAAATAAGCAGGATGCGATTGAATGACACAGACAACAAATTGGGTTATAATTAAATTGTAAGAAGACACAGATTATGATCGTCACTAAGAAGAATGAAATACCACAATGTAATATACAAGTAAATGGGAATATTCTTTAAAGGTGACTCAGTACAATTATCTCGGAACAGTCATAACATCTGATGGGAGACGCCTTGAAGAGATTAGAACAAGAATCGACATGCAAGATGAAAAACATACTGACCAATAAAACTATGCCATTTGCAACGAGAAAAAAAGTGTTGAGGTGCTATATAGAACCTGTCTGTGCTTTTGTATGGATGAGAAGCGTGGACAATGAACAGACAAGCTGAAAACAACTTATGGCTGTGGATATGTGGTTTCTGAGGAGAATGCAAAGAATGCCATGGACAGAAAGACAAACCAATGACCAAGTCCTATAAGAAAGAAATGAAAACCGTAAACTAGAGAGAAATTAGACGAAGATCAGTCACAATGTTTTGGTCACGTTAAGAGAAGAAATAAATTGGAGAATTTGGTGATAACTGGCAAGATCGAGGGGAAGAGAACAAGAGAAGGGCAGAGAAGTAAATACCTGGGTGTCTTGGCCACGTTGTATGCTGGAGACAAGAACACTGAGCTGATCCACGATTCTGGTGATCGAGTGAGATGACAAAACATGATCGCCCACGCTTACCGGCATGGCACATGATGATGATGAGAGAGACGTGTACACACGACGGCAACACAGACAGGACATCTGGTGTATGGTAGAGAGACATGTACACACGACAGCAACACAGACAGGACATCTGGTGTATGGTAGAGAGACATGTACACACGACAGCAACACATACAGGACATCTGGTGTATGGTAGAGAGACATGTACACACGACAGCAACACAGACAGGACTTCTGTTGTATGGTAGAGACATGTACAGATGCCAGCAACAGTGACCCGACATCTATTTTAGGGTAGACAGCAACTTCTAATTATGGGAGTAAAATTGTGTCAACTACAAGCCATTGTATAGTGATGTAGGATGCGCTCATAAACGACGGGTGCAGTCGGTGTATTGGTTATCTACAAAACTCGGAATCCATCGACCCATTCTGATGTAATACTCTATGGTGTTACAAAAGAAATGTGACAGCTGAGTTAACTACACACATCGACTCACAAACAGCTTATTGTTGCATCAAATGTGAGTACAGGTAAC
>OY992876.1:195736795-195834295 GCA_963921405.1 Cepaea hortensis
TCCTGGTCGCTAGATTATCCTGGTCGTTGGAGCTTCCTGGTCGCTATAGTATCCTAGTCGTTGGACTGTCCTGGTCGTTGGAGTGGCCTGGTCGCTAGGTTATCCTTATCGTTGGGGTGTCCTGGTCGTTAGAGTATCCTAGTTGTTGGTGTGTCCTGGTAGCTAGATTATCCTAGTCTTTGGAGTGTCCTGGTCGCTAGAGTATCCTTGTTGCTGGAGTGTCCTGGTCGATAGATTATCCTGGTCGTTGGAGTGTCCTGGTCGTTGGAGTGTCCTTGTCGCTAAATTATCCAGGTCGCTGGACTATCCTGGTAGTTGGAGTGTCCTGGTCGTTGGAATGTCCTGGTCGTTGGAGTGTCCTGGTCGTTGGAATGTCCTGGTCGTTGGTGTGTCCTGGTCGTTGGACTGTCCTGTTAGTTGTACTGTACTGGTCGCTAGAATATCCTGGTCATTGGAGTGTCCTGGTTGCTAAATTATCCTGGTCGTTGGACTGTCCTGGTAGTTGGAGTGTCCTGATAGCTAGATTATCCTAGTCGTTGAAGCGTGCTGGTCCCTGGAGTGTTCTGGTCGCTGGTGTGTCCTGGTCGCCAGAGTATCCTAGTCGTTTGACTGTCGTGGTCGTTGGAGTGTCCTGGTCGTTGGCGTGCCCTGGTCGCTGGGTTATCCTAGTCGTTGGATTGTCCTGTTCGCTAGATTATCCTGGTCGTTGGAGTTATGCTGGTCGTTGAACTGTTCTGGCAGTTGGAGTGTCCTGATCGCTAGATTATCCTAGTCGTTGAAGTGTCCTGGCCGCTAGATTATCCTGGTCGTTGGAGTATCCTGGTCGTTGGACTGTCCTGGTAGTTGGAGTGTCCTGATCGCTAGATTATCCTGGTCGTTGGAGTATCCTGGTCGTTGAAGTGTCCTGATCGCTAGATTATCCTGGTCGTTGAAGTGTCCTGATCGCTAGATTATCCTGGTCGTTGAAGTGTCCTGATCGCTAGATTATCCTGGTCGTCGGGGTGTCCTGGTCGCTGTAGTATCCTGGTTGCTGGAGCGCCCTGATATAATTTTTAGTTGTATTAAGAATATTTACTATGCTATTCCTATCACAGGGCAGCACGTTCTTGTGGCTGGTATGCTATCAGTTGAAAACTTTTCGCAGCGAGTATTAAAGCAGTTATACATATCAACAGTGTTGCAGTGTGGTTAGTACACTTGCTTGCCCAGACAGTAGTCCATGCTCAAATTCCAGAATGGCAGAAGAAGTGTCTTTGTTTCGCCGGAATGGCTCTAGGACCGACCCAGTCTCATACACGTACGTTTCAGGCAATTTTCAGAATGTCACAGGAATTGTATGGAAACGGTGACCACGAGTAAAGGAACTGGCAACCTTACCTTATTATGTCGTGGTCTAGAATATGTGAAGGCACATTATCTCACACCCCAACGGCTGTTTATGACACGGAACTTTCCTTATATTACACAGACCAACTACTGATTATCTGTTTATTATTATTATCTAAATACAAGGTTAATTGTTTGTAGGCTGACTGTTAGTGCTGTCATATCATGACAGGGCACCATCTCTTTCTTTCTTTCTTTCTTTCTTTCTTTCTTTCTTTCTTTCTTTCTTTCTTTCTTTCTTTCTTTCTGTCTTTCTTTCTGTCTGTCTGTCTGTCTTTCTTTCTTTCTTTCTTTCTTTCTTTCTTTCTTTCTTTTCTGTCTGCCTGCCTGCCTGCCTGCCTGCCTGCCGGTCGGTCGGTCTGTCCGTCTGTCTGTCTGTCTGTCTGTCTGTCTGTCTGTCTGTATCTCTCTCACGAATTGACACCGCCGAAGTTATATTTATTTGTCTCTGCATTATGCACTTTACCACGCGACACTTGATGCTTTTGGCGCTTGGCCTCTCAGAAACGCGCTCGATGAACAGACATTCAGAAAAGTTGGCCTATGTAATAGAAGGATATAGTCCCAGACGGAGGCAAGTTGGTGCCCTTATGTTGAGGGGCAAGATGAACTGGACCACCAAGTCTCTACACCATGGACGCCAAGAGCGCGGGCTGGACATATACCCGAGTCGACCGGTGGGTACAACTTCAGAACTGGTTCAAGAGAAGCCGAGTCGCACTACTGCCTCTGAAACCCTCCACGGGACGCGGATCGATTGGCGGGGATGATTCCAGTTCACGACCAAACTGTTTTCAGGATCAGTTGAGGTGTACTTTCTGCGCCAGAGTTGGAGGTGTGAGCCAGGTACAGCACCACGGGACATACTTTCTCAGCACTTTCCATAGTTGCGTCACATCTGCTGTAGTTGGTTCACGTGTGTACTGCAGTCAGTCTCAGGTAAGGTGTATGTTGTTCACAGGTGGTGATATTCTTCGGGCTATCTGCACAATTATCTTGTTATAATCAGAACTGGCGTTTGGTTGTTGTGAACCCTGGACAAGAATAGCTGGATGTAAATGTATTTCAACAATGATGATTAACACAATTGTTGTCTTCTAATGCGGTTAGTCAGTCTTTTTCTTCAGCAGACACTGGCGACCATGACCCTCCAAACATCTCTGTTATGTGATATATTCATGAAGTTATCACTTCATATATTACATATATTATTATTATTATTATTATTATTATTATTATTATTATTATTATTATTATTATTATTATTATTATTCGTTATCCTGTTAAATTCTTCACATACACCTTTCTCTGTGTCTACCGCCCGGCATGTCCTCATATGAAGCGGGTTTCGCTGAGCTAGCTGTTATGTTGACTATGCCCCATGAATTTCATGTGTTTGTTCCCTGTAGTTTTGACGAGCGATCACGTTCAGATTATAAAACATGGGGATTATTAAATGTCCCAATAAGAACACAGAATGTCGGTCTCCCTGGACTAGGTTTTAACCGCTTTCTCCATAATCCCAAATATTCTCGTGAGTAACGTAACGTGCGCGAGAATTGGTAGCGGTTCTCGCCGCGTTGGTAACTTACGGGGTATGTGAGCTAGTCGCCCAGAAAGCAATGGCAAACTACTGAGCGTAATCTTGCCTAGTACATCAACAGCAGCTGAAAAATTCTGATGTTGACTACAACGTCCTGTAAGGGATGTGCAAAAAAAAAAAAAAAACAAACAAACAAACAAACAAAGACAATAAGAACACGCCTGGTAATAAATTAAACAACATTTCCTTGCAGTAAACGAATGATTTATGTTACAAGTTGGACGGGGTTATTTTGCCATTAAAGAAAACAGCTTTGCTCAATGTCAGAAACATCGCAACAAAGAACACCATTTCTTGGAGCGTGAGGCAGTCAGCTCAGAAGGATAACACTACATGAGTATATGACCCATGGCAATAAAATACAGTTTCAGACAGACAGCACTAGGGAACTGCAAAGTTAATCATTTATGACAAATACAAAAATAAAAATCTTACACGGATCATCATCATCATCATCATCATCATCATCATCATCATCATCATCATCATCATCATCATCATCATCATCATCATCATCATCATCATCATCATCATCATCATCATCATCATCATCATCGTCATCTCATCATCGTCATCATCATCATCATCATCATCATCATCATCATCATCTCATCATTGTCATCATCATCATCATCATCGTCATCATCATCATCATCATCATCATCATCATCATCATCATCATCATCATCATCATCATCATCATTATCACATTCCACGTTTGCCGCCATGGAGATGAATATTTGACGTTCCAGCGCCTGTTGGGTGGCACTGGATAGTGTCATTCCGTGTGATTGTACAATGTTTATGATGTCGTCAATCCATTTTCATCTCGGGCGTCCTCTGGTTCTCGTATTAGATGTTCTTTGATGTAGAGTCAGTGCTTGTAGCTGATGATGTTCCGTTCTAACGAGATGGCCAAACCATTTGATATTCTACCTTTCAATAGATGCGGCACAAGGTGTTGACCCCGCAGTCTGCCTGTCAACATAATTTCTTACTCTGTCTGGGATAGTTAAGTTGGCAGCTTTCCTCAAGCATCTCATCTCCCAGGTGTTGATTTTATGTAAAGTCACACATAGGTTATTAATACTGGTAGTTACAAAACTAATGATTTTACTTACTTATTGAAAGCTTGTACAAAAAATATATAATGTATAAAATAACCGGCTCCGTGGAAGAGATTACAGACCCAGTTCGTAATCCCGCATACCCGCGGTCGAAACACAGCTGCGGGCGATTTGGCAGCAGACCGCCTTGAATTGGTTGCTTACGAAATGGTATGGATGCCGGTAGTTCAGAAAACAGTGGCAAACTACTGAACGTAAACTTGCCAAGAGATTACAACAGCAAAAATTGCTGGTGGTGACTACGACGTCATGTAAAGGATATGCAACTAGCAGTAAAAAATAGCATAAAATATACAACTTTAACAGTATAAAATAGCGAAAGATTAAGTTACCGAAACAGAAACATCTATTATAAAAGGTAACTGTAGACATTGTGATATCTCATTTATGACCCACAAGGGATGACGGAACATTGTTGATGTAAATACAATACAGTTTTAACATCCAGTTATTTCGTAGTGTAATAAAAGAAAGAAAGAAAGAAAGAAAAGAAAAGAAAATGCACGTGCTGTGATTTTTCTGTATTAGTTGATAAAAAATCCCGAATACTCTTGTGGTTGACGTGAGTGCACGAGAATTGGAAGCGGTTCGAGTCGCACCAGTGACTTATGAGAGTATGGAACGGTCGCTCAGAAAGTTGTGGTGTGCTGATGAGCGTAATCTAGCCTAAGAATCAACATACAGCTGAAAGATGCTGATGTTGACCGCAATATCCTGAGACAGGATGGAAACGCGAAAAAAAAAGTTGATAAATGATAGTTATGAATGGACGAGTTGTACTAAGCTAAAAAACATTCAGCTTGACTAATTATATGCTATCTGTCCGTCCGTCCGTCCGTCCGTCCGTCCGTCTGTCCGTCTGTCTGTCTGTCTGTCTGTCTGTCTGTCTGTCTGTCTGTCTGTCTGTCTGTCTGTCTGTCTGTCTGTCTGTCTGTCTGTCAATCGGTCGGTCGGTCAATCGGTCGGTCGGTCAATCGGTCGGTCGGTCGGTCTGTCGGTCTGTCCCAGAATATAAACAACAACAGTCTATATGGAGCTGTGTTTATCGATTTCAAGAAAGCATCTGATATTATAGACCATGTTATTTTAAGTAAAAGACTAGAGACAATGAAAATTAGCCCTAATGTAGTTACTCTAATAACATCTTTTCTGTCACACAGAAAGCGAGTAGTATCACACAATAAATCTCTGTCTCAAACCACTACTGAGTACCGCAAGTACCTGGAGTACCGCAAGGCCCTGTATTATTTGCCATCTATATTAACGATCTACCTCTGCATCTTTCGTGTCCTGCTATCTATATGCAGACGACTGTACAGTGTATACAAACGCTGGAAGCTGTAGTTTGCTGGAGTCGTCTTTGCAACAAGAATTAAATAATGTAGTTAGGTGGAGCTATGCGAACCGTATGCAAATTAACATGACTAAAACAAAATCTATCTTATTAACAACCAGACAAAGACTTCAAACTCTAAATTCACACAGATCACTTCAACTTCACACCGATTACATGCCAGTAGAAAGTGTAATTGAGCACAAAACATTAGGCCTCATCATTGATAGAAAAATAACCTTTAAACCCCCCGTTCAAGCGCTCGTTAAACAAACAGCGAAAAATGTCTACCAACTCGCCAAAATTTAAAAAAAATTTCCTTGATGAGGACACAAGGAAAATCTTCTAAACTTCTCACGTACAGACACATTTTGACTACTACTCTACAATCTGGGACGGTTGTTCCAATTCAAGCACCAAGCGACTTTACTCACTCCAGAAACGGGCCATGAGTTTAATTAATAGCAAACATTTAACTGACAATCCTAGTCTGCATAAACGCCTTCAGTTACTAACACTCCGCAAACGCCTGCTTTTCAATAAGGCCAAACTAATTCACAAAATCCTACATTGGAGTGTTCCAAATTACCTTTGGTCATTGTTTAAAAGTAGGCCAATATCAGCCTATTAAGAGAGGAGTGAGACAGGGATGTGTAATGTCTCCAGATATTTTTTCCCTGAACAGTGAAAATATTTTCAGAAATATAGAAGATATGGAAATACATTGAAATTGTATTGCTTCAACACTAAACACCAGTATATCACTTCTGTCTACTATTTTTTCGACACTAACTACCAGTATATAAAGTCTGTCTATGATTAATTCGACAGTATATCACTTCTGTCTACTACCGATTCGACACTAAACACCAGTATATTACTGTTGTCTATAATTGTTTCGACACTAAACACCAGTATATCACTTCTGTCTACTACTGTTTCGACACTAAACACCAGTACATCACTACTGCCTATCATTGTTTTGACACTAAACACCAGTAAATCACTTCTCTCTATCATTGTTTCGACAATAAACACCAGTTTATCACTTCTGTCTACTACCGTTTCGACACTAAACACCAGTATATCACTGTTGTCTATAATTGTTTCGACACTAAACACCATTATATCACTGATGTCTATAATTGTTTCGACACTAAACACCAGTATATCACTGATGTCTATAATTGTTTCGACACTAAACACCAGTATATCACTTCTGTCTACTATTATTTCGACACTAAACACCAGTACATCACTACTGCCTATCATTGTTTTGACACTAAACACCAGTATATCACTTCTCTATATCATTGTTTCGACACTAAACACCAGTATATCACTTCTGTCTATCATTGTTTAGATAGTATCACCACTATATCACTTCTGTCTATGATTGTGTCGACACTATATACCAGTATATCTTCTATCATTTTTTCGACATAACCACCAGTATATAAAATATGTCTATGATTGATTCGACACTAAACACTAGTATATTACGGTTGTCTATAATTGTTTCGACTATAAATACCTGTATATCACTTCTGTCTATCATTGTTTCGACAGTAACACCAGTATATCACTTCAGTCTATGATATTGTCGACATTAAATATCGGTATATCACTTCCGTCTATTATTTTTTCGACACTAACCACCTGTATATCACTTCTGTCTATGATTGTGTCTACACTAAATACCCCTGTATCACTTCTGTCTATTATTGTTTAAACAGTAACAATCAATATGTCAACTATATCTGGCATTAGTTCGCTAAAATATGTGTGTGCATCTGTGGCCCAGGGATAGTGATTGCGTGTCACAATTCGCCGACATGCTAGGTCCAGGGCTCGACATCTGTCGTAGACGATGAAAATAAACAACATTGCGTTGATTTCGATGGTATGATCGTCGGTGGTCCAGAAAGCAATGGCAAACTACTTACATAAAAGATGCCCAGTAAATCACAAGCAGCCAAAAATAATCTACTATTTACTGCGACGTCCTGTAAAGGACATGCAGTTACTTTTAACTAGAGTTTATCTCTGATCAGCGGCACCCGACAAACAATAATAGCACAAGACACGTATTTTCCTCCGTTGTTTGACGTTCATCTCTGACCAGCGGCACTCCACACACAATGACAGGTCTAGACACGTATTGTTCTCTGTTGTTTGACGTTCATCTCTGACCAAAGACACCCCACACACTATGATAGCTCTAGACACGCATTGTCCTCTGTTGTTTGACGTTCATCTTTGATCAGCGGAACACCACACAATGATAGCTCTAGACACGTGTTGTCCTCTGTTGTTTGACGTTCATCTCTGACCAGCGGCACCCCACACAATGATAGCACTAGACACGTATTGTCCTCTGTTGTTTGAGTTCATCTCTGACCAGCGGCACCCCACACAATGATAGCTCTAGACACGTATTGTCTTCTGTTGTTTGACGTTCATCTCTGACCAGTGGCACCCCACACACAATGATAGCACTAAACACGTATTGACCTCTGTTAGTTGACGTTTAATTCTGACCAGCGGCACTCCACAGACAATGACAGGTCTAGACACGTATTGTCCTCTGTTTTTTGACGTTCATCTCTGACCAACGACACCCCACACACTATGATAGCTCTAGACACGTATTGTCCTCTGTTGTTTGACGTTCATCTGTGACCAGTGGCACCCCACACACAATGATAGCACCAGACAAGTATTTTCCTCTTTTGTCCGACGTTCATCTCTGACCACGGCACCCCACACATAATGATAGTTCTAGTCATGCTTTGTCCTCAGGTGTTCTTCTTCTTCTTTCGTTCGCTTGAAATATGTCCAGAACTGCAATGTTGTCCTTTGTATGAATCTAACAGTCTTTTTTTAGTTCACTCAGCGGTCCATAGAGTTTATCTTCCACTGTTGTCTCTCTAGGCCAGAAGGTGTGCCTGAGTATGTTGTAGTTTGGGCAGTTTTGGAGTATGTGATGTGCTGTCTGCGATACCAAACCACATGTGCTCATGGCTGAGTCACCAATCTTGAATTTTGTGTACATATGGATGCGTAATCTATTGTGTCCTGTTCTGAGGCGCAGAATAATGACTTGTTCTGGTCTGCCCATAACGTGGTAGTCATCTTGAGCAGGTTTTAGTGGCTTTCTGACTGATTTGATCATTCTTTTCTTTTGGTGGTATGTAATGGGCACATCAGGCTGTTCTTCTTTAGCTCCTTCCTTAGCCAATTGATCAGCTCTGTCGTTTCCGGGTACTCCACAGTGGGATGGTATCCACTGCATGATGACCTTATGCTGACTATTAAGTTCAGAAAGTAGTGTCCTTAGTACTGGCAATTTTCCATACAGGAGGGCCTCGAGTACTGATTTTGCATCTGTCAGCAGCACCACAGATTGTGTACCATGGTTGGTATTTAGTAATTTCTCTGTTGCTATCTTGATTGCCTCAATTTCAGCATCATAGTTATGGCAGTACTTTCCTTTTGGAACCCTGGCCGTGTCCCTAGTATTATTTGGGTATTCTATGTACACTCCCGCTCCTCCATTTCGATCAGCATTTTCTGCTGACCCATCTGTGTAGACTCGGATCCAGAGGTCCTGTGGGTATTCGTCATCAAGGAAGCTGAGAGTTGTTGTCCTGCGCTGTACATTGTTCTGTCCTTCCTTGTCAAATATTCCTCGCACTTTAGTCTGGAGTTGTAGAGGTAGTCTATGTGCATCTTTCCGTGGAGTTCGCCCTGGAATAGTTGTCAGGGGAATACCAACTGTGGGTAGATCGGTGGTTTCTCTGCAGAGTCGTTTGGCCTGGTGGATAAAACTACTTCTATTCAACCGCCCCATGGCTAAGTTTTCAAATCGGTTCTTCATAGGGCGGCCTGGCAAGCTTAGGAACTTTTCTGCTTGTATTAGTGTTTTCGTATCTCTGCGCTCTCTCAGTGCTTGAATCCTCCCCATTTTCTCCATTGCTACTATAGGGGTTGATCTAATCCCTCCTGTGATGACTCTAAGAGCTTGATTCTACACCCCGTCCAGCTCTTGATGCTGAACACCACCGCAGTTGACCCGTATTTCAGGTGTGGTCGTATGCTCTGTTGATAAATTTTGCTAAGTATTTTCCCACTGGCTCCCCACGTGGTTTCACTTAGCTTTCTCAGGATGGCTATTTTCCTTCTGGCTTTTGCTACTGCTTTTTTGTGTGTTTTCTCCGTGTTAGCCTGGCATCAAATGTTACTCCAAGGTATGTTGGTTCTTTATCTTCTCTTAGGGGTGTTCCATTTATCTGGATGATCCCTGCATTTTTGTTTCGGAGAGAGGGTAAATAGAGTGGTGCTGCACTTGTCAGTGTTTATGCTGACACACCATCTATCCGCCCATGTAACAAACATATCTACAGCTCTTTGTAGCGATATGGTGGCCACTGATGCATGTTCATTTTTGCTCCACAAAACCAGGTGATCAGCGTACATTGCCGCTTTAATTCCATACGGTAGATTAGCAACAAGATCATTGATGAAGATTAGAAAAAGTGTGGGGGACAGGACTCCGCCCTTGGGAACACCGTGACGCAGTAGTACTTTCTTGCTCTTGAGTCTGTATATCCGGACTCAGGCTCTTCTGTTGTGCAAGTATGCTTTCACCCATTTGTACATTCTTCCATTGACTTTAGAGTTTCTCATTTTCCGCAACAGACTTTCTTTCCAGACTTTGTCAAAGGCTTTCTTCAGATCTATCCAAGCCGCAAGCACCAGCTTCTTCTCTTGGAATGCATCCTCAATTTCTTGAGAGAGGTAAGTTGTCTGATCTTCTGTAGAGTAGCACTGCCTAAAGCCAGCCTGTTGTGGCACAAGGGTGTTTTCACTTTCAATGTACCACTGTAGTATGTGATTGATGATGCGCTCCATTGTTTTGCAGAGACAGCTGGTGAGGCTAATTGGTCTGTAGTTGGAGGCACTAGAACTATCTTTCCCTGATTTTAGGAGGGGTATCATGATTGCTTCTCTCCAGGCTTGTTGAACACTGCCTAAAGTCCAGCTCTTTATTGAAGATCTGCAACAACTTTGCTTTGGCCTCTGTTCCTAGGTTCCTGATCATTTCATTGGAGATGCCATCAGCTCCTGTTGACTTTTTCATTTTCAGTTTTGATATGGTTAGCTCCAGTTCACTGTTTGTGAAAGGTGCCTCCATGACCTCATGTAGTATGTCATTCTGTCTTATATGCTGCCATTTCTCTCGAATCTCTTGTTATTTCTCTGGACTAATTTCGATATTGTTATTTTGTGCGAATGAGTCCGCAAAATGGTCAGCTGCTTGCTTTATGTATTGCAATTTTTGAGTTTCTCCCTATGCCCTCATCGTTAAGTTGTTTTATTAGCTTCCACAGCTTCCTTGTGTGTTTTTCAAAGTTCAGTGATTCAGTTCAGTGAGTTTTCTCTTGCCAGATTTTCCGTCTAGCCTGCAGCTGGGCCCTTTGAAATTTGGCTTTTGCGTGATGGTATTTATTGTGGTGCTCTTGGCCTCTGCTTGCCGTCTACACACTTCTACATCATTATGCAACTGTTCCAGTTCACTACTCCAGTACGGTTTATAATGTTTACGGCCTCCTCTTTGTACTGTTTCTCGTGCTGCCTGTAGTATGCATTTCCCAAACTCTTGTACTACTTTATTTATGTCCTTCTCAGTGTTCAGGTGTCTAACCACTCTGTAGCCCTTGATTGATAAGTAGAAGACAGCCCTCTTAAGAAACAAGGAAAGACCAACACGCAACACACTGAGTGAGCTGAAGCAAGCTCGGAAGATTGTGCAAAAGGCTGATAGGCAGTGTGGAAATGATTATTGTATCAAGTTATGTGAGTCCATTCAAATTGCAAGTGATAAGGGAAACATCAGAAGCATTTATAAAGGAATAAAGAAAGCCTGTGGTCCAATTATCGAAAGAAGTGCACCATTGAAAACCTTGACTGGAGACATCATAACTGATAAGAAACAGCAAATGGACAGATGGATAGAGCACTATTAGGAGCTTTACTCAGGTGAGACCAAACTAGCGGATGATGCCCTCAACGTCATAGAGGCTCTACCAACTCTCGACCACCTGGACACACTTCTCACCATAACAGAAGTTAAATGTGCTGTAAATGAACTTGCATCTGGCAAGCTCCAGGTTAGGATAGGATTCCAATAGAGGTTATGAGGAGTGGGCAAGACACACTCACTCTACAGATCCACCAGCTAATAGAGCTATGCTGGCGAGAAGGACAAGTCCCACCGGATTTCAAAGATTCAAGCATCATAACACTGTACAAGAACAAGGGTGATCGGAGCGACTGCAACAACTATAGGGGTATCTCACTTCTGTGTATTGTTGGAAAAGTATTTGCCAGAATTGTTCTGCGCAGACTTCAAGTCCTAGGAGATCAAGTCTACCCCGAATCACAGTGGCTTTCGACAGAACCGGTCTACCATTGATATGATATTCTCATTGCGACAAATGCAAGAAAAATGCCGTGAACAGAATCAACCACTGTTTATTGCCTTCATCGACCTCACAAAGGCATTTGATTTGGTCAGTCGTGAGGGTCTGTTCAAGGCACTAAAGAAGATTGGCTGCCCACCAACTCTTCTGTCCATTGTGGAATCGTTCCACACAGGTATTAAGGGTATAATCAAGTTTGATGGTGCAACTTCTGAAGAGTTTGAAATCAAGAGTGGAGTTAAGTAAGGTTGTGTACTGGCTCCCACCCTCTTTGGAATATACTTTTCACTTCTACTGAAATATGCCTTTCGTGATCAGGATGGCGGTATATACATTCACTCACGCTCAGATGGTGGCCTCTACAATGCTCAGAGATTGAAGGCCAAGACCAAAATTAGGAAGGTACTGATCAGAGAGTTGCTTTTTGTAGATGATGCTGAAGTTACGACCCACTCTGAGGAAGAATTACAATGTCTTCTATCTGCATTCTCCAATGCTTGTTCTGAATGTGGTTAACAATTAGCAAAAAGAAGACACAGATTATGTCACAAGGTGCACATGGGGTACCATCAATCTTTATTGACAACGGCGAACTAGAGATGGTAGACCATTTTACATATCTAGGATCGGTGGTAAATAGCAAATTATCCCTAGATCAGGAAATCAACATCCGGATTGGTAAGGCAGCAACAACAATGAACAGGTTAAGAAAAAGAGTCTGGGAGAACAGGAAGCTTACTGCCAAAACAAAAGTCCTTGTCTATCAAGCCTGTGTCCTTAGCACTCTTCTTTATGGTAGTGAAGCCTGGACGACTTAATGACACCAAGAGAAACGTTTAAAGAGCTTTCATATGCGGTATCTGCGAAGAATTCTTGGTATTAATTGGCAAGACAAAATCACAAATACTGAAGTATTGGAAAGATCAGGTTGTGTGACGGTTTATTCCATGCTCAGTCTGCGTGGACTTAGATGGTTAGGTCATCTCAGGAGGATGGATGATGGTAGAATACCAAAAGGACGTCTTTTTTGGTGAATTACAGATGGGTAATAGATCTCGGGGTCGGCCTCTACTACGATACAAAGATGTGTGCAAGCTGGACATGATTGATACAGGCATTGATAATGCACATTGGGAGCAAGTCGCCGCTGAACGTGTTGCATGGAGGACAAACATCAGAAATGGAATAAAGACAAAGGAGAAAATTATTGCAGATAAGTCACACACCGAGCGTGTGTAACGTAAGATGGTGCATGATGGTGGAAATGACCACGTTTTCACATGCACCCAGTGTGAACGAACATTTACAGCGCGAATTGGCCTTATCAGTCACATTCGCTACCGCCATGGGTAAAAGCACAAACTATCGTCTGTCAAGACGGCAAGGTGCAAATGATGTGGAGATTGGCTTGTGTTATTGTGGAATGTTGTTGCTTGTGTTATTCTGAAGTGTTGATAATAGTGTTATTGTGAAGTGTTTATTGTCATGTTATTGTGAAGTGTTGTTGTATGTGTTATTGTGAAGTGTTGTTACTTGTGTTATTGTGAAATAATGGCTTGTGTTATAGTGAAGTGTTGTTGCTTGCGTTATTGTAAAGTGTTGTGTCTTGTGTTATTGTGAAGTGTTGGTGCTTGTGTTATTGTGTTATTTCGTGTGTTATTGTAAAGTGTTGTTTGTCATACTATTGTGAATTGTTGTTTCTTGTGTTATTGTGAAGTGGTGTTTCTTGTGGTATTCTGAAGTGTTATGTCTGCTTCAGTTCTGCAAAGACGTTGGGAGTGCTCCCGTGTCTGCTGCACACTTGTTTTGTTTCGTTGATCCGCCGTTTAGTGTTCAACTTAACGATCAGTTATTTTCACATTGTGAGCTGATACAATGACATGCCAGAGAGCATCAATGTGGAGCTTACGGAGACAGCTACACAAATCCCAGTAATCAAGAGATGAGCAATAGAGGCTGCCACTGTATAGGACAAACACTGAGGCAAAATCGTAATAGCATAACTAGTCACTTGCACACGGGAACACAGGAAAGAGAGAAAGAGACCTAACAAAACATAGAGAGGAGAATGAGAGAGAGAGAAAGAGTGAGTGAGAGAGAAAGAGTGTGTGAGAGAGAGAGTGAGAGAGAAAGAGAGAGAGAGAGAGAGAGAGAGAGAGAGATAGAGAGGGAGAGAGAGAGAGAGAGGGGGGGGGGAGGAGATAAAAAATATATCGTTGCATGAGATAGCAACAGATAGGAAGGCTTAACAATGTTAGTTAAGGTCCGCCTATGCTTCAATGAAGGATAGAGGTCATCAGCAGAAGATGTCCTTGTTGGTTAGTTTTGTGATGCTATGTATGGATGTGCAGGGCACTACTTGTCCTGCCAGTCGGAAATGGCTGTCAAAGACAGAGGTAAAAGACCCCCATATGGATGTGGAAGGTAAGGGGAAATCACCACATTAACTTACCGAGATTTCATGACTAAATACATTTTAGAGGCAGTGAACGATATTAATGGTCGTGTTAGGACATGCTTGTCCGTTAGGGACAGTCATGAGCCACAAATGACATTAGACCGTCATCCAGCTACTGATGGCAAAATCATAACTACAACGAATAAATTTAAAATAGGAACATGAAATATTAGGATATTGTATGAGTTGGGAAAGTTGAGTAATGTTATAAGAGAAATGGAAAGCATGAAAATTAATATCTAAGGCATAAGTGAGATGAGATGGAAGTTAGTCTTTCCTCTTGAGCCTAAGGCGGCGCATAGGGCATAAGTCCTGACTGTCCATGCTTGGCGGTTCGCTGCTACCTGTTGTAGATCTTGGATATTTACTTGGCCATTGAATGAGCCTTCTCTGATGATGGTTCTACGCAGGGTCTCTCTTGGTCTTCCCCGTTTTCTTTTCCCTACCGGTGACCATATGAGGGTTTGGTAGGGGAGTCTTGTCTTGTCCATTCTGAGTACATGGCCGATGTAGTTCCAACGGCGTCTTCTTATGAAATTGGATACTGTATCTTGCTTAGTCTCTTGTCTTATTTGCGAATTGGTTCTGAAGTCTGTCCATTGGATGTTTAGAAGTCTTCTACGACATTTGTTCTCAAAATTATCTAATTTTTTATCTAAAGCTACCGTTGATTTCCAACTCTCACATCCATACGTTAACACGGGAATCACACAAGAGTTGAAGATTTTAAGTTTTGTGTGTTTGCTGAGTGTCTTTGACTTCCAGATGTTTGACAGTTTATTGAAGGCACCAGATGCCAGTGCGATTCTAGATGATATTTCTGGTGTTGAGTCCCCTGTAGATGTCATTTTGCTTCCTAGGTATGTGAAGCTGTTGACTTTTTTAAGAACGTAGCTGTTCAATTTGGTGTCATCTGAACTGTTGGTAAAGATCAATAGTCTTTGTTTTTGTGGTGTTAATTTGGAGACCAATTTGCCCTGAAACATTTTGGAGGTGGTTTATTTTCTCTTGGGCATCCGGGTGTGTTGAACTCAAAAGCACTATGTCGTCGGCAAAGTCCAGGTCTTCTAGAATTTTGTCAACCCAATGGATACCCATATTTGTGTTGTTTGTGCATTTGCGCATGACCCAATCGATAGCTATTGTAAAGAGCATCGGTGATAAGACACAACCCTGTTTCACTCCTGTTTCGACTGAGAACCAGTCAGAGTTGCCTGTTTCTGTTCTTACGCAGCAACGTGTCTCTTTGTAGAAAGATTTTATGACGTTGGTATATTTGGTAGGAAAACCATAGATGTTAAGTAGATTCCAAAGTGAAGGACGGTGGATACTGTCGAAGGCTTTTTGAAAGTCGACAAAGTTAGTGATTAATTTCGACTGGAATTCTTCGGAGTCTTCAATGATTATTCTGAGGGTGAAAATGTGGTCTATGCATGACCGTTTTGGTCTGAAGCCTGCTTGTTCTTCTCTGAGCCTTTCATCTATAGCCTTTTTCAATCTCTCAAGTAACATGCTACAAAAAAGTTTTCCTGGTACTGACAATAGAGTGATACCACGCCAATTATTGCAATCAGACATATCGCTCTTTTTAGGCAGTTTGAAAATTACACCATCTTTCCACTGTTGTGGTGGGGATTCGCTTTGCCAGATTTCATTGATCAGCTGTAACAAACGTTGTAAGGTGTTCTCATCTGCTGCTTTGAGCATTTCTCCTGAGATGTCATCTTCACCAACAGCTTTGTTGTTCTTCAATTTTTTTATGGCTGCTTTAATAATTTCAGCGAAGCAACATAACATTTAGAGCCAGAAATCTAGTTCTGAAACAACGGGAAGTTTTACGATGGTGGTTTGTCGGACCGCCGATCAACCGTTCTAAGCCGAGCTAGAAAGAAACACGTCTCGCCATCTTGACATAAAACCGGAAATGATGGAAGGCATCGGACAAAATTAAAACCTATAAACAAACAATTTATTCAGGAGGGAATACACACGAAAAAAGAGTAGGACTACTCTTTGATTTTTTTTTTTAAACAACAAAGTCAATTAATGGTTACTGGTGGATTTCAGATAGAGTTATTATAGTCAAAACCAAAGGCAAACCATTAGATATAAATATTATACAACTATTCGCACCAACGACAAGCTGTAGTGACGAAGAGATACAACACTTTTATGATGAATGGAAATGGCGATGTCTCAAATTATATCACACGAAATAAAATTAATACTGGGAGATTTTAATGCAAAAGTATGAAAGGGATAAATGGATGATGTAGTGGAGAATTATGGTTTTGGTACAAGAAATGAAAGAGGAGAGAAACTAATAGAATGGGCAAATATCAATGATATGGTAAATGAAAATACCTGGTTTCAACACCATAAAAGACGACTTTACAGATGGAAAAGCCCTGAAAAGAAACTACTTAATCAAATTGACTACATGCTTATTAACAAAAGATTTAGAAACACGTTAATTAATGTTAAACAATGCATTGTGCTGACTGTAATAGTGATCACGTACCACTATGTGGACAAATAAAAGTAAGATTAAAGAGAGAGAAAAAGGTGGTTAAGAACATTAGACTTAATAAAGAGGTTCTTAAAGTAGATACAGACATTTAAGAAAAATACAGAATGACTGAAAAATAGGTACAATGCAAACAGCTGAAATACAAAGTATAAATTAACAATGGGAAATGTTAAAAGACTATATTCATCAAACAAGCAAAGAAATATTACAGAAGAGAAGCCAAAAACCTAAGAAAAAATGGATGACTGAAGAAATCTTAAAATTCATGGACAAAAGAAAACATTGTAAAAATGACAAACAAGAATATGCTAAAATAAATAAAGAAATAAGAGATACATGTGTGAAGGCAAAAGAACGTTGGTTAAACGAGCAGTGAGAGAAAATTGAATTAAATTCTATTAAAGATTAAAAAAAACAAACATGCACAGACATGCATGAGTTCACAGGAAGAAAAATAATACATACAGGATGTTTGAAATTAAAAAATAACAAAAACCAAAAAACCAAAAAACGGGAAAGATATTATTGGAGTAAGGTGCTATAATAAAGAGGTGGAATGAGTATATGATGGAGACAGGGAAGAATTAACAGAAGAAAATAACTTAGAGGGTCCACCTATTCTAAAAGAAGAAGTCGCTGACGCTGTTAAACATATGGAAAAAAAGGAAAAACAGCTGGACAAGATGGAATCACAATAGAAGAATAAGAAGTACTGGGAGAATTTGAATTAGATACATTAACCAAAATGTTGAATGATATTTGCAGTAGTCGATATTTGCCGAGTAATATGCAGGAACCTGTATTTATAGTTATAAGAAAACGACCAAGAGCAATTGAAAGTGAAGATTTTCGTACATTTAACCTAATAAATCATGTCACTAAGCCAGAATGTCAGAATTATAATGAGAAGAACAAGAAAGAAAATAAAACTGGAAATTGGTGAAGAACAGTATGAATTTGTGGAAGGAAAGAGTACAAACAATACAATATATACATTACGGACACTAATAGAAAGATAAATGAAGACACTGAAAGATATAAATTTGTGCTTCATAGATTATACTAGGGCATTTGATAAAGTAAAACATGATGAATTGATTAAAATGTTGAAAGATATCAATATTGATGGGAAAAATCTCAAAATAAAAATAAAAAAGAATATTTACTGGAACCAAGTAGCAGCAACTAAAACGGGAAATAAAGAGGGCAATTTTGAACAAATGAAGCTAGGAGTACTCAAGGTATGTGTCTTGTCACCGCATCTCTTCCTCCCCTATAGTGAAATAATAATGAGAGAGATCAAGGAGAAGCCAGTAATACTAACCAGAAGCTAACATATAAACAATATATGCTATGCAGATGACACTATGGGTGGTGGATAATGAAAAAGATCTGCAACAATTGTTGGACATTGTAATAATAGACAATGCAAAGAAAGGACTCTCCTTGAATATAGAGAAAACAGTAACAATGTATGAAAAAGGTGAAACCAAAATGTGAAATGGAAATAGAAGGAAACATTCTTAACCAAGTGGATAATTTCAAATACCTAGGAGCATTTATAACATCAGATGGAACAAGCACAACAGAGATTAAGAGCAGAACAGGACAAGCAAAAACTGCATTCCAGAAAATGAAGAGTATCTTATGAGATAAGTCACTATCATTAAATGTAAGGAAAAAAAATGTACTGAAATTTTATATAGAATCTGTTGTGCTATATGGCAGTGAATCTTGGATTATAAATGAACAGATTAGGAAGAACTTGGAAGCAATATATGTGGTTTCTGAGACGAATGTTGCAAAGTCCATGGACTGTCAAAGTAACGAACAATGATTGCCTCAAAGAGGCTAATGAAACTAGAACATAACCTCAACAATAAGAGAGAGAGAGAGAGAGAGACAAACCGCTTTCTTTGGTCATGTGATAGGAAGAGAGGCATTGTCTTCTTCTTCTGCGTTCATCCGGAGTGTTTTTTGTTTCAGACTTAATTGCGGTGTGTCTCGTTATGCACCATTATGCCAAAACCCTTAGGCTAACACATCCGACTTTTGCGTGAGTTTTTTTAAAACCAGATTAGCATTCCTGGGTAGAGAGGCATTAGAGAACATAGTTAGGACTGGAAAGATCAAAGGAAAGAGAGGCAGAGGCCGACCAAGAGAACTGATGCTGCATGGATTGAGACGGTGGCATAGAAGAAAACATCATCAGCAGAGTTGATCCAGAACACCAAAGACAGAGATTTATGGAGAGCCATGAACGCCTATATCTCCTGACACGGAACTTGATGATGATTATACATGGTTATATAGATCAACACCACTTCACAATAACCAGGACAAAAGAAATAAATATGTACATTGTCCCAGCTGCGGGCCCGACAGTCTTCCATGCCATGCATCACACAATTATGGCATTGTCGGCCCCATTGATATTCTACCGGGTCTTTTACCAAGCTTTCACAACATTGTCCCATGCTCTTGTTGTACGATATTGTTTCACCTACAATTTCAAGCGTACTTAAATAGTGTGAACAGTGTACGCAATAGTTTCACTATTGACAAATAAAACAGTACAGGCATTGTAGGGGGAGGAGCGCACACTTTAGTCCAGAAATGGTATGTCACGACTAGTTTCTCAGACCGACGTGTCAAAACATTGTCATAGATTAACTATTATGACAAATGCGCACGTTCTTAAACCTCATATTCTAATTGTTCTCAAGTTTCACATCCCGTACAATGAACGCTCATTACAATCAACAATGCAACACTCGATACAACAGTAATTAATATTTTTCAATGGTTTCCCCATATAAACATCAATAGTTGTACAATATACTGCATATAACACGACTGTACAAGCAGGGCCGTGATCAGCCAAACAGTTATTACATCAATAAACTACAATCATCATCATCATCATCATCATCATCACCACCACCACCATCATCATCATCATCATCATCATCATCATCATCATCATCATCATCATCATCATCATCATCGTCGTCGTCATCATCAAGTGTCATGCCAACTGGCGAAGGCGTTCATGACTGCCCGCAGATCTTGGTTCTTAGTATTATGGATCAATTCTGCTGTTGATATTCCTCCATGCCACCGTCGCAATCCATCCAGCATCATTTCTCTTGGTCTGCCTCTGCCTCTCTTCCCCTCGATCTTTCCACTTGTAACGATGTTCTCCAATGCCTCTCTTCTCATCACATGACCAAAAAAAGCTGTTTCCCTCTTTCTTATTGTTGTTTATAATGTTCTAGTTCAGTGGTTCTCAACCGTTTTATTTTGGCCCATGCACCCCTTCACCATATGTTCAGAATGTCATTCCCCCCTTTTGTATTTCCTCCCTATAAATCCCCCTCTCCTACACGTTATACGTAGAAATGGGAGCTACATTTAATAAACATACTAGAACAAGTCTAGACGTCTACATAAAACGTGATTTGCGGGTCTACGTACGTAATAAAACGAATTATAGAAGGGCGAGAAGTACAGACGCTTAAAGTATGCAGGGGAAAAGCAATGCAATATCAAGCAATCGATTCTTGTATTAACGTGATGTCGAAATAATCGTAATTCCCCCCCCCCCCTCTTTCCTTGGAAACTATAAAATCCCCCCCCCCCCCCTGGGGGAGGGGGGAATTCCCCATCAGTTGAGAACCACTGTTCTAGTTTCATTAGCCTCTTTCAGGCATTCGTTGTTAGTCACTTTGGCAGTCTAAGGTATTCCCAACATTTGTCTCAGGAACGACACCTTTGTTGCTTCCAATCTCTTTGTTCATTTACATTCCAAGACTATATATATACTATTACTTGTGTCCTTCAGGCATATTCTGGAACATTTCAGAATGCAGTGGTTCTTTCAAAGCGTGTCTATTTTTTCGATAATTCCACAACGCTAATACCCTTAAAGAAAAGACCATTAACTAGGCTATGGTCGAACTTAGTGTCAGACTTTGAAAGCCCTTTCCATTGTGTTTGAGCGTCGTATTCTAGGTGTCCTTGGCCCCTTGTTTCACACTTTCCTCGCGCCTGTATGTGGCGCCAAATTTGCAGGTTCTAAAACTAAGACTCCCTCAGTTCAAATCATGTTGTTAATCTTATAGCAAGCGGTGTAGCGCAATGAACGTTACAGTGACTTCCTCTATCTCATTCTAAGACTAGATGTTGTGGCAGGCTCTCCTGCAATAAACACTGTCCATTAACTTTCCCATGAACCCCCCAGTAACTTTTTTATGCCTCCTAGCACAGAGCCATCCGTATAGATGATTACATACCTGGACGACAACAGCCGTGTATCAATTGTTGCACCTCCCATTAAGTGCTGCCTACTGGCCAATTCCTACACTCCCGATCCACTGTGACACTGAACAGATTTAACATTTCTTCTGACATTCTGACCTATTCCTCTCCTCTCTGAATGTTTTCAAGCATATATACTTCTCTGATTGTGTTCTCTGCCTGAGCTATCCGACATAGTCGTCTTATTAGCTAATGACTTTTATCTGTGTCCAAGGCATCATGCAGGAGCTGTTCCTTATCTGCGGCCCCTCTGAGATATAACTTAGCCTGCTGCACCAGGAGTCTGTCCGCAATCGTTGGGCAAAGCCAGGATGTATCTCATACACAAAGTAGACGTGTACCTTGTGCATCCTGGGATCGCCCACATATCATCATTCTGCATGCGCTCTAGTTTCACCAGCTAACTCTTTGACCTTTACTGAAAGAATCAGATGTTGATAGCGTGTGAACAACAGTCTTTGCCCCGTGCCCATTACTGCCGTAGTCTTCAGTGCACAAAACCCTTTCTTGCATACCATAACCACTCCTTCGTTTTGATCTCTAATGACAGGCTTCTGTCGAATGTGATTGTCAGTTCCGTAGATTGTCTTTGTTAAAACTCCTGACATTTATTGTGAGATTTGGGCGCTAGCTTAACGTAATAGTAAATATAGTATTGTCCAGACATCACCATGACACAGACGCCTTATTTGGGTTGATGACACCACCCATCTCTGTGCACCTGTCGATTTACAGTCTCCTGAAACTCAAGTTTATTTACATCCTGTCTATGTCAAGCGTAAATGCATGGGCATCGTCTGAAATAATATCAGATTTCTTCCCATTCCTGGTGCCTTAGTGTTTGCAATCGTGCTTGTGTAAGCATTACATAGCACAGGAGACTAGTAGTAGATGTACAATGGGGCTTTGGGGCCAAAAAGGTGGTGGTATAGGAGAGGTGCCAAAAGAAAGCCCCCTAGGGGGCCCAACCCCGGGGGCCTAGGGGGCCCCGGGGCGGCGAACCATCCCGGAGGGCTTTGTGGCCAAAAGGGTGGTGGAGGGGCGCCAAAAGAAAGCCCCCTAGGGACCCAACCCCCGGGGCCCCGCCCCCCAAGGCCCCGGGGCGCACACCTGGCGGCGAACCACCCTCTGCATCCCGGAGCGCACACACGGGTCAGGCGGCCGGGCCGTCGATTTAGAGTATATCATCATGGATATACTACTTAGAGCTATAGTATGCATGGGGCACACACCATGGACACACATCAGTGGCTACAAGTGAAACCAACACGACAGCGCATGCAATGTTGGAGGAATGCCCAAGGAGAGTGGACCCACTACCACCCCCCAGAAGTTTGGTGCAACTACCGAAGAGTGGATGGGTCGCGTAGGGGACGTCGTCGTATTATAATGCATCACCGCAAGTGAATTAAAGCCACAACCCTTGGGTATATCATGATGAATACCCACGGATGTGAGTGGCCCAAACTCGGCACAGAGCTGCGTTGCGGTCGGTCTTGCCTTGGTCTTTATTTTTCTCGACACAATACGCAGGCGAAGCGGGGCGTAGTCATAGAAGAGTGTATATTCTGTGAGAGGGGGGTTAAGCGCCCTTATGAGATGTGTGAGCGTTGCTCGCTAGACGCCTTCCATAGGATGCTTTGGAAGTTTGAGAGGAAGACCAACATCAAGCTGCGCCCATATAAAGGTATGAAGTTAGATCCTCATTGTGTGCCTGATCTGCAAGATTCGGAGTAGGAAGCAGGTCTGCAGACGCTGTATGAACACCCTACTGGAAATGGTCCGCGCTTTAGAGGAGAAGCCACCCCACATATAACATGCCTACTTGCCAGTGGTTTAAGAGCCCCACAACATTCTGTGGAAAGCCCTCGAGGCGGCGCTTTTGTGACTATCATCTCCGGATCATACAACGCCAAGGCAGAAGAATAAGTGGTGGAACTATAATCATTCATACGCCTTGGGGTTGGAGGTCCTTAGGAGTTCCGCCAGACTGTTTAGAAACAATTGCCGAGGAGGAGGATGTGCAGCACGGGTGAGTGTCTAGCCTGTCAATTTGAAGCTGACTGGGATAGTGAACCATGGAGCATTGTGCGCGGTGTATCGGCGGCCGCTATGAGGTTTGTGCCTGCCACGACGACACCACCAGAGTAACACTCCCAATAATCAAACTTGTGCGCCAGTCAACACCACTTCCGGTAAAAACGATCACGCCGGAAGTACCGTGACTGATCATACCAAGCGTGATCGTTTTGTTTTTGCGTGACAGGTTTTATGAGCCGCGCGAGCGGGACGATTTTTTCTCGCTAAGAAAAAATGCTTGCAATAAAGTGGCCCAGATATTCGAGCGGTTTCAGTGAGTTCGCGTAATTGTGTCCAGAATTAGAGAATAGCGTCTCAAACTTAAAATGAAGAATTGTAGGTGGCTTGTGCATGAAGGGGCCTCGATCCGGCGCGAGCGCAGGTGCCACGACGAGTTCTGCTACAAATACCTCCAACTATGTAAAAAGGGTAGGACTGTGTGTGTTATCTATAATGAAGAAGTACAGCAACCGTGCGATGTGTGCCATGCTTGTGATAGTGAACTAGTTGAGTGCTATGTGGCTCTGACAAGAGATTTGCCAGAAGACGATCCCATGGAAAAAATTCATCGAGGTGAAAGAGGCTATGAAAAAAAAAAAGAGCGCGCTACCTAGCGGACTACCTAGAGGGCAGGCTTTCTGACTGGTGGGGTGAAGTCAGTAAGCTCTTTTTTCAGGTGCAAGTCGGCAGAAACTTTGCGCCGAATTTCAGCCTGAAATTTCACTGATTCATTCAGAATTAATTTAAATTCCGCATCAGAAATTTCTTGGTCCTGTAAGGCCGCCGAGACAAGATCGGAGATTGTTGAAAATTTAGATTCAACTAAAATCCTTATTTCGTCATGCTTCTTGGCTTTAAGCGCACATCTGTGAGCCGCCAACTTGCCGGCCGCCCCCAATAGCCCACAAACGAGAGCGCCTATCTCTAGACCGAAGACGACTGGGACCGCAATGGCGTAAGCAGTGCTGTATCAATCCCATCCAAGACATTCACAACCCGATGGTATTTCTTATACAACAGAGACTGTTTTTCATGCTCAACCTCCAAGCACTTCTGTATTATAGTGATCTCTTGAAGGCGAAAGGCCTGGTCGGGCGCCATCGTATACTAGTCAAGCGCGCCTATATATTCAATTTGAGGTTATCTGTTTTGAATACTCCTCAGTGACAGGGGTGATGGTATACAAAAGTTTTATAAGATGAATCCACCGCGAAACCTTAACTTCTCTCAAATTGATGGTATTAACACCCCTGGCATCCTTAAGTATGTTTACCACAACCCGATCATCAGTAACTTCCACACGCACTTCTTCGGTGAGAGTAACAATAACCCAAGCTGTCACATGAGACACCAGAGCTTTTACTTGAATACCAGGCATAACATCCCCCCCCCCCCCCAGTTTGCAAAAGGCCCATTCATAAGAAGGAGCTTGATATATAGGGTGCTCCCTGGGATAGGGCGATCGATATATTCAGGCCTGGGCCGGCTGTTCACGACCAAACTAAGGGTGTAAACGTTATCGTCACCTTTAAGGTAGAACTCACCTGCCTCATAACCAACATATACCCCATCAGCAATGCTAAGTATACATGGTAGTACTCCCATATTTTTAAGGTAACCAGGTTTAGTACCCGACCACCCAAGATAGGGATTTTGTACCACAAACCGCAACGGCCAGCCAGGAGCACCGAATTGACCTTCCAAATATTTTTTTGTGTTGTTCCAGTTCCCCATAGCTCTAGCCTGGGCATCTAACAACGCAGCAGTATGTTGCTCATCAACATATTTTTTAGTTACCACATCTTGTCCTCCGACTGGTTCAGCAACATCAGTGATTCTATGGGCACCCATATTGAGTTCCCCAGACATCGTTCCCCCAGACAATAGAGAGAGAGTCGCTCCGTAAAACCCCGTGTTGCAGCATCAGTAGGTCCAGAAGGCTCCCCCGCATTAGTGAGGCGAAACCCGCCCATGGATAGTATACCCTGCATAGTGTCCCCATACTTGCGCACGAGCCCAGCCCGGCTAAGCTGGACAAAAGTCCCAGCCTTTCCGCCACACTTTCCAACTGACATGGTTATAGCATACGTAGTATTATGTCTTCAAATTGCTGCCCACCCACCAGCCCACGAAGCACATGAAGACATAAATGGCCACAGATCACATCGTCTGCCCTCTGCAACTGAAAAGTCTGGGTGCGCACGGGGCACCCTAGATAATCCAGGATCTCCTGAGGCGGGTCAAGCCGAAACTATCGAAGTAAACTGCCATAGGCCCCGCCCTGTAATAAGCCACCCAGTGGGTCCCCTCACCCTCTGATGAGTCTAGATTGACAATCCCACACTCCGGATTGTGTAGAGCTGCGGGAAGACCATCGCGCATAAACACACCGCGGAAGTGGGGTATATCTTTGGCAGCTTTCTCAATATCAAAGTTGCTTAATGCTTCTTTTTTTCCATCCCCTTACCTCTAGCGAGGTACACACCCTTTCCATCAAGAAGTTTGATCGCTGGACCATAAATAGGATGGTTCTCCAAGAAGTCCTTTAACACAGGCGGCAAACCCCGACCCTCCATCGCCCGGTTATGACGAGCCTGATCAACTGCCTGTGCCACCCCAGCAGCCCCACCCATCAAACCCCCCAATCCACCCAGCCAGGGGAGTGCCTTAGCCAAGAGGGGGATCACAGCCCCCAAGGCGGGGAAAAACCCACCCACCTTAACCATCTTTTTGATCTGACTCTTTGAGAAGACGAGCTCAGCCCCAGAACCCACAGCAACATTCTTATTAATGTGGTTAATCTGACGCTGGGTCAGGCCGACCTTATCAGCACCATGCAACTGCCCCACACCCAAGCGTAGAGTGGCACCAGTGCCATCTTTCGCCGCCTTGACCAACGTCTCTTTCTGCCTCGGAGAGAGGCTCAACCCATACGATACCAGTGCCATAGTTATCTCAATATACCTCTAGTGTTTAATTCAAGACTGTAGTAAACTTCCTACCGTCAGATTCCAAGAACAGAGACTAATCAGCGATGATCACAGCGAAAGCCATGGTGTCTGCAGGCACAGAGACATCGAACTCCACCTTGAGAGTGATAGCTTGAACTGCGTTCTTAATGGCTTCAGACTGGGCCCGCAAATCAATAACATGTATGGGGTAGAGGGCCACGAAATCTATAGGACTCACCAGGTTGGACGACCCCCGGCTGGTAATACCATAGAACGCCTCCTTGAAGTCTGCAAAAGCTTTGTAGGCCCGAGAGGTTCTATACTCAGCGAAGTCGACATTCAGGTCCACTAGGGGGTAGCGTGCGCTGTTGATCAGGGCGTGAATATTCTTCACCCGCACATGATAAAATAGGGCATTGTTCTTCGTCTGATCATTTTCACGAGCTGTTTGAAAAGCCACCAGAATCCATCGAGGTTTTTCCGTCTGGGATTTAACCCCCAACTGCCAGGTGAAGGATGTGGACTGTGGCACTACCAAACTATCACATTGTAAGGCGCGGAAAGCCACAGGTACTCTAACTTTATTCTCTATCAGAGTCATGAGCGAGCTCATATAGGTCAGAGAGGGAATAACGTGAGGCATCATCCAGGCAATCTTAGACAGTTCAATCCTACCCTCTGGTGGGGGGACCACAGCGGGCACAGCATCTCTACCTTCCGCAGCGTCCACAGCCGCCCGCGTGAGAGTACTGCGATGGATGGCATGAGCATCATTCTGGCGATCTAGCAGAAGGGACTGCTTTACACCATAGAGCACCTTCTGATAATCATTACAAAACCCAAAGAAGTATTTGAGTGGAACACAGAAACTGAAGGTGCCCGGAGTGGCAGGCTTACCCATCACGATAAGCCGACGCCTTTCCCAACCCACATTCCCGACCACAGCAGCCCCCGCATCTGAGTCCTTATACCAACACATATTGAGGCCTTCACCCCAAGCAAAGTCCGCCCCACACGACAGAAGGGTCATCATAGTGGTGGCTTGCCCAGGATATGACACATCATCGATGGTGTTGTTGTTGAGTTGGTAACGTATTTTGTTGAACATGAACGCGACCGCGTTGTTAACCAAAGCCACCAGACTATTCGCATCACAGTGTTCCTCTCGAAACGTCCTGAGTCGGCCTTCTACAAGAAGATAGCTCTTAGAAGGGCAAGTGAAGGCATCCTGAGCGTGTATATCAATCTGGATAGTGGTATTCTTGTTGAGAGCTGCAGGGTTCTGTGACTCATACTCCCGATACTCAAAGGATTCAATACCTTCATCGACATGCACAGGCTCGGTAATTTCAAGCATAGAAGTGCGGAGCTCCTCCATGGTAATATTATAAACGTCTAGACTTATCTCTAATTGTCTTGAAACCTCCACCTCGGCTGGCGATGTCCAGCGACTCCAGACTGGGGGGGGGGGGGGGGGGGGCTGGACAGCGAGCTGCACTTCGGGCTGGACTGTGAGCTGCTTCAAAACTTCAGCGCTCTTAGCTGTGAGTTCCCTCTTCAGCTGGGGCGGCAAAGGCCTGAGAGCGTCCACTAGCTTTTTGGCAGCTGCGTCTGCGGAGGCCACAGACTCCGTCGTCTTGGCCACATTCCTAACTAAGGGGCTGCCAACAAATTTGGCAACTTTACTGACGGCACTGGGTATCACCTTAGCACCTGAAGAGACCAGACTTCCAACCGCCCGAGCTGCCGAGCCCAACCAATCGAACATCCCCCCACCTACCCGCATCCGACGTCTTGGGAAAACATACATGGTTACACACTGCGAATATGTAGCCTTATAGTAATTTGCTCACCTCTACAGTTTAATTGTGCGCCGTCTTAGTCAGTCAACCAGACGCGTATGCTGTGTATACTACCAACTTGGGTGATAGGGAGGTAGACTGCCGTTCTGGGAGACTCTAAGATCTTATAGCCGGGGCACACGTTGGAGAAGAATGAGTAGATGGTGGGGGTGGGTCCCCCCTCCGAGATAAGACCCACTCACCACATTACAATTGACCAGAATGCTATTCACATGGAAGATGTCTATTGGTTTCTCCCCTTCTTTATAGCCCTTAGTCAATATTTGCGGATCAAACCCAAGTATTTTTCGTAAAGACGAAGCACCCATATCAACCTCATAGTCTGGGTTGGTTATCTTTACGAAAGCTCGAAGGGTTGAGGGGTTGGGTCCTATGGTTATGTAATACTTCTCCTCAGCCTTCTCATTCCAATCCTTGGCCTCCTCCATCTTTCTTTGAATCTCTCGATTGATCTGGGCGAGCTGGATCAATAGTTAGGGTGCCGAATTTGCTCCCTCGGAGTTTCAGCCCTTGCCCACGGACGATAACCTCTTGCCGATTATCCAATATAGTTTTAACACGCTCCCTGTATGCCTGTATTGCTGCAATATCTCGATCTATTTGTTCAAACTCCTCCTTAGTGACGCCGGCCCTCCTCTTCTTTCCCCCAAGTTCGTTTGAATTGAGTTTTCTGGTGGCATCAAGGATGCCTCGAAGCACGTCATCTGACTCATTGATGAGCGCGCGAGGCATTGTGAAGTTATATTTCCTACTAATGATTTCCTCATCCAAGCCCTGATCTACATCAATTATAATAGGCCCCGAAGGGGGGGGGGGGGTCCCAAACACTGGGGTGGCGGCTCTGGCCTCATCCTCAAGAGCTCTGGCTTGTGCACTGCCCTCAATGGCTTGAACCCTGCCCAAGGCTTCAATGGCTTGAGCTAGCACGTTAGCTTGTTTGTCTGCTCATCTAGCCAATTCACCGGTCTGTTTGTCAGCTATTTTAGCCAACTCACCGGTCTGAGCTTTGATGATTTGGTTTATTGCCCCCGTTTGTTGCGCTGACCTCTCTGCTACAGTTTTAGTAATTGGTGTGAAGAGTTTAGCCGCCTCCTGTTGTAAATCTGCTTCCCCCATCTTCTCTGCCAGAAACCGCTGCTTCAGGCGGTCCCGACGTGCTAGATAATCCTTCACAAAAGCGTTACGCTTTGCTTGGTTAGTCACATCAGCCCACATGTTGTTGCTATCACAATAACATATATATCTAAGTAGAAGACTTCGGGATATAGAACCGATCGAATCCACATCGGTATTTACCATCGTGAGCCTTGCTGGTCAGATCGATCACTGCGAAACCGTAAGGATTGTTAGTGCACTCTGTGAAGAACTCCCTGAATTCATCAAAAGGCATATCACCACCAACATAGGAGTCGTGGATGGCACGCAGGTTCTTCGTGTCTTGGTTGAAGATCACCAATAGATTGGCGTTGTCGCGGATGGCTTGCTTGGGGATTCTGAAGAAGCTCTGGGGTAGGTAGATTGTGTCAGCACCACCGTGCCGGCCCTGGCAGAAGTACTTCTCGATCGGCCCCTGCTTCTCCAGCATGACATCATCAAAGACCATGACAGCTCTCTCTTCGGGGTTCAGGTCCTCGACTGGGATGATGTCATCGGCCGAGCTATGATAGGAGGCAATATTTTGCCCCGTAGCCTGCCGACAGACTCGACCCAATCCTGGAGGAACTGGTACTTGTCCTGCCCCAAAGACTTCGAGTACAGGTGCAGCCGGTCGTAGTTTAGGTAGCCCGGCTTCAGCAGCAGGTTGAGCATCATGTTTGTTTTTCCACACCCCGATGGCCCACACACAACACACCGAATGGTGTCCGGCAGCAGCCAGTGGTGGTGGTGGTGGGCTTTGTCCTCAAGATCGAAGTTGGTTATCTCCATCTAGATATATACACATTTGCATTGTCTTCAATATGTATTGCCTGCGTTGTAAGAAGCAGACTCCTACGCTGGAGGAGTCGGAGGTCGTGCTGAAAAATCGTCGGATAACAAGGCACGGCATCTGTGAAGTTTGTGGGGCTAAGAAGAGCCAGATTGTTGGTATGGGGCTCCTCAACAAAGCGCTGAATATGTTGCCTTTGCATGAGATGCATATGAGGCTGCCTAAGGGTGTCAGCTCTGAGGATGTTCCTGGGGGCTCGTTCCAGAATACGGGGAAATATAGCTACTGTGGTCCTTTCACTAAACTAGATAAGCGATTGGCCCAGGGCTATGAGGGGGCCAACACTCTTGACCGCGCCTGCAAAGCCCACGACATTGCTTATGCGGCTCATAGCGATACGGCTAACCGCAACATTGCTGATGACATCCTAGCCGCGGCGGCTGAAAATATTGCGGCGTCTGCCCCCGACTGGGAGAGCCGCGATGCTCGCATAGTCTCGGCCCTGATGTCTGCCAAGAGCCGCTTTGGTATGGGCACGCCCTCGATTTGAATATATAGACATCTGCAGCATATCAATATGTATTGTTTTCGGTGTAAGAGACAGACCCCCACTAAGGGTGGGACGATTACCAAGATGAAGAATGGGCGATCGGTTAAGCGTGGCACCTGCGTTGTATGTGGTGGAAGGAAGAGTCAGATTGTTAGTGGGAAAGGACTCATCCTGGGACCCAACTCACCACTCAAGGATATCCCCCTCTTGGGATGGCTGTTATAGAGATATGTGATATGGTCTTACAATAATGGAGCGTGTTTACTACAGCCCGCAAGGTTATTGGAAAGGGCTTTCAGCTGTGAAGAAGCTGGCTGCTGCGGCTAAGGTCAGTGAGACTGAGGCTAGGGAGTGGCTTCAGAAGCAGGCTATCTGGCAAATCTACCTGCCGCGGCCTCGCTATATTCCACGACCCCACATCGCCGAGTCCACACCGAATGCTGTCCATCAAGCAGATCTCTTGTTTCTCCCGCATGATCGCGTTGGCCGCACGACCTATAGGTATGCCTTGACGGTGGTCGATGTTGCCTCGCGCTATAAGGAGGCTGAGCCGCTAACTGAAAAGAGTAGCGACGCGGGCGCATCAGCACTTGGACGGATCTATAAACGCGGGCCGCTCAGATGGCCTAATCTTTTGCAGATTGACCCTGGGCGGGAGTTTATGGGTGCCGTCAGTCAGCTGGTTGCTAAGCATAAGACACAGGTACGTCGTGGACAGGCTGGGAACCATCGGCAGCAGGCAATTGTCGAGCGGTTCAATCGCACTCTGGCTTAGAGGTTGTTCGGAGCCCAATATGCCCAGGAGTTGCTGCTCGCTGCCCGAGGCTCAGATGAACGGTCGGTCGAATGGGTGAGAGCTCTACCCCAGGTAGTCGCTGCGATCAATAATGAGGTGACTCGTTTGACTGGTAGGAAGACGGCTGAGGCGATTAAGGATTCGACCGTCTCCCACGCTCCAGCCGCGCCTGCCTCGCTATCGGGGGTAAAGAACCTTTGATTCCAGCCGACTCGCAGGTCAGGTATCTCTATGCCGCGGGCGAGCTTGAAGGGGGGCAGCGTCGGGCCACTGATCCTACATGGTTGCTGACTTTGGACAGGATTCATCATATCACCCAGCAAGAGGTGCAGCCCACTCTTTACTATCTGGTGGATGGACCGGCTCGTGGATTTGTGCGTGAGGAGCTGCTCATTGCTCCTCCAGACATACAGCTACCCCCTAGCAGGATTCTAGGTAGCCGTAGGCCCTAGTATTGATACCATCAGCACAGATCCACTTTTTCGTGTCCATGGGGCTCAGAGATGTTTTGTTCATCTCATAAACACCTATCTGGTGGCCCTTGCTTCGTATGGCAACTTGTGTGTGCTTGTATTCACGCTGGCCGAACAGACTGTCCTTGTAGTGTTCGTGTCTGAGGTCCTTCTTCACAACTGTTCAAGCCACTCCTTTAGCTTTCTTGATGTTGGTGGCCTCTAGGATTGAGTACATCTTTGGTCTGAGACCGACGAACTCAGCTATCGAGCGACCGTTGCATTCATCTTTGAATTTGCCAACCACATTTTTATTCGCAGTCGAATGGTTGGGGTGGTCACGCGGATAATCTGAGAAGTCGTACCAGTCGGGGTGAGCCTTCATGTCTGCGTACACATCCTCAGTCTCCACCTGAAGTAGAAGGGAGTTAGTATCAGTGTAGCAGAGCTCGAGTCTATTACCGTATTGGGGTTTAAGCTTGTTGTACCAGAAGTCGTACATGAGGTGCTTGGATAGGTCCAGGATGGCCTGTCCACAATAGACTGGTTTATTCAGCTGGACCTTGGTCTTGATGCTGTGCACCGCAACCAGTCCACCGTTGAAGATTCTACACGTTTCGTAGTTGGAGCTGGCGATTAATTTTCGGAGTCGGTCAGTCTCGGTGCCTCTGACAAGATTGACTCTGATACGTTTGCGAACATTCTCCATACTCTTCCCGAAGACAGCATTATTCATCAGCTTGAAGAAGTCCTTCTCAAATTCCGACTTGGCTTGGGCTCGTAGAGACGTGTTCATCTCTATGTAGGGCTTCATCCATTGGGACTGATTGAACTTGATGGCTCGGTGGATCTGGGTGACCTCTAGACCGAGGTTGTGATAGAGTTTGAGATTGCGGTAGTGGACGACGTATCGCTCCTTGTTGTGGAGGTGGGGTACCAGCTTTGTTTGCTCCGTGAACTTGCCCCCCAGTTTGTTCTGGAGCTCGCGCTGATAGCTGCTCAACCAGGCCTCTGGGATGGTCATGGTTTCTGGGGCTAGCGGATAGTCGCTGTGGGCTTCATGTAGATGCGCTGGGTACTTCATATCAACCTCAACAAGCCATCCCTCTGGGGCGTTGTCGGGGGTGTTCAGTATCTCCTCGAGTGTTGGATTGGCCCATTGGAACCCCCCGGTGGGGAGGTATTCCATCATGGCCCATCCATACAAGTTATTTGCATCGAGGTACATGATCCATGAATTGGGGGCTGCGGGGTTATAGATCTGAAGTCTTGGGGTTGTTGGCCTTAGCATATCGCTTTGAGACCATGGCCACACCCCCTCGGAGACCCTTCTCAAAGAGGAGGTGCATGTCCAAGTCGGTTAGGAGCTCGAGTTGCACCTTCGTCTTTTTTAGGAGTGCGTCCCATGCCAGGCCGGGTGCACTGATGTAGTGGGCTGGGTCGAGCTGATATACCTGCATGCAGGTGTCTCGGAATGTCTCGAAGATATCAGCCAACAAGCTGACGTCTGTTTTCAGGTATAGGTCGTGGTAGCCTCCGAGTGTTTTGCAGTCGAGATCCTGCCACACTTTCTGGGCGTGGGCATAGTCAGAGTCACTGATTCCTTTTCGGGTGAGCTTGCTGTAGAATGCCTCTTTGGGTGGTAGGCAGTCCTCTGCAAAGCGCTCGAAGCTGTCCATATATTCGTAGGGGTATACACCCTTGCGGAGAAGGAGATGTGATTGGCTCTTGCTTAGCGTGGCCCTGAACTTGTTCATTAAGGTAGCCCAGGGGGTGTGCTTCTCAGTGTTGCACGTCTCACATCTTTAGACTATGTCGTTGCCGCTACGTGTCAGAGCCATTGATTTGCCACAGTGTGTCAGCTCGCTGAGGTTCCCTACCAGGGTGTCTAGAGAGCTATTCATGAACTGTAGGCTGTCAATGAATTGCAGCTGTCCGATTGTGAAGGAGGCGTACTTCTCTATGGTGTTTGGTATGCAGGTGATTGTTGTGTTGTCTACTTGTTTGGTTTGCCATGTGCCGTCTTTCTTCTTCTTGTAGACGGTTCTTTTTCCCCAATCCAGACGGCCGGCCGCTTGCATGATGATGTGGGAGTCGTATCCTCTTAGATTGTGGAAGACTACAGGTATCCTCAGTTTGTCACTGTTTATGCGCCATGCTAGATTACATACATTGTGGGCTGCGCCCCGGTATTTGCCTGTAATATGGCAGTGGTCTCTCACCTTGTCTTCCGCCAGCGGCTCTTTACAGATGTGGCAGGTCGTGGCGGAGGCAAAGTCTTCACGGTCATCATCAGTGCCGGTCGCTGTAACTTATTGTGGATGATGACCTGCTCTCGCCCCAAGCGTTTGAGGAATTCATCGGCAGCGTTCTCCCCCCGATATATGACAGGGTTTGTGGTGAGACCATCAGAGCGTACAATGGTGTAGCCGAAGCCGCAGGGGGGCTGCTCGGCAAGTTGACGCGTGTTGCTCTGGCTTGGATCCATTGCCGTGCCGTGTACTGGTACGTTTAATGTCTCAAAGTCTGCGTATATGATGTATGGTGCCCTCATCTGTTTCTGGAGGGACTTGAATTTCATCTTTCCCTCTTTAGACATGACATTCACCTGGCTGGCTGTGTTGATGCCTTGACAGAGTGGCTCATGCTGATCCAAGGTTTCCTGAGAGGAGTGTACATGGAGACAGTTGAGACATGGATACTTCTTACCCTTGTGTTTGCTGTTTCCATATAGAAGCCGTCCCACTTCCTTGACCCAGACATAGTGCCTATTCTCATCCTTACACAGGAGCAAGAGATTGACTTGGTTGCGTTTGAGTGTAGTGGTTCGGAGTATCGTTGGTCCATTGTCCCACCCAAAGACCCTGATGGCTATGGTGGGATTCTGGTTTTCGAACTTAGCAATACTAGACAGCTGCACCGGGAATTGGATTCCTTCAAAGTTTAGCTCTCCCAGGTGGGTGCTATAATTGTTGAGCCGATCAGGGTGCTCTCCGTGCGCTACTGGGTAGAGAGCTGAGAGTATGGCCCATTCAAAGCAGCGGTTGTCCTCATTCTTCACATTGCGTGGCGGGATGAAGCTGGGGGTCGCGAAGTAGCTAGAGCCTCGGAATGGTTGGTATTTTGCAATGTAGAGGTCGAGCTGCACACACTCATCATAGGCCCAACCAGAGCCCTGTGAGGTGAAGCATTCACTGTCAGTGAATATCTTGGCACTGGCGAGGTCCAGCCCCTCATCAATATCCCCCTCATGTAGTACTTCATAGTTCCTGCTTCCGTGGGTGGCGATTGCTGTAATCTGTTCACCTTCTGGGGTGGTGCGATAGTATTTTAGATGGAGATATAGCTGCATTTTAACACTGCCGTACTCCTCTAGCGCTGTTACTATCAAGGTCTTGGCTGTAGGTCTCATCGCTTCGAGAAATAGATCTGGGTTGTCATACCCGGTGCCTTCGGGTACGACGGCTTCATATTTTCTCAAGCTCCCCTCAACCTCTCGGGTGAGCTTGAATTCGGGTGCATTGCTGTAGAATGCCGCCTCTCTCTCCTTCTCTCGCATGCGACGTTCGAGGAATTCGGCTTCGAGGTCGGCGTGGCGCTCGGCGCGCTGCTGGGCGCGGCGTCGGCGCTCGGCACTGATCGCGGCTTGGTCCTCGGCGGTGCCATGTATGAATCTCAGAGCGGCGGTAATCCCTGCTTCGAGTCGTGCCCCATGTAGATTGGGGATCTTCTCGAGCAGGCCGGCCCTAGCCATCTCGCGCGCTCTGGATATTTCCCCCTCAAGAACGGCCTTCTTCCTCCCACTGTATGGCATCCCATACTCGCGTGCTTGCTGCTTCAGTTGATTCAGCGTAGGCATGGCTAAATACACAGATCCACCAGTCTCTAACTAGTTGGTGTGTAAGTACACCGATGCCTTCACCTCTCTCTAATTGAATGTTCAATCCACTCTAATCTTAGCAATTCGACGAATCTCTGCGTTATAGTCCTTTACATTCTCTTCGTACCAGATTCGGTGATACTCCTTGTCATATCCACATTCTTTACATACTTCTAGGAGGTTGTTGACCCCCTTCCCGCATTTCCGACATGGTTTAATACATGAACCCTTCCGTATTAGTACTGCATGGACTTTGCAGTAGTCCCTCATACAGCTACGATTGTAGGGCTCCGTGGAATGTAGCCGTAGCCACTTACAGTTGTTCTTCGCGGTGCGCATCCTGGTATGTCTGCAGATGATACACTCTAAATCGACGGTTCGGTCGTCTGTAGGCGCCCCGTGTGTGCGCTCCGGGATGCAGAGGATGGTTCGCCGCCAGGTGTGCGCCCCGGGGCCTTGGAGGCGGGGCCCCGGGAGTTGGATTCCTAGGGGGCTTTCTTTTGGCGCCCCTCCACCCCCCTTTTGGCGGGTCCCTAGGGGGCTTTCTTTTGGCGCCCCTCCACTAACACCACCCTTTTGGCCCCAAAGCCCCATTGGACATCTACTCTAGTTGTTCGGTAAGTCTCGCTGCTTGTTTTTAAACAAATCAGTCAACTATGTATAGAAAATCTCTGGTAGACACAATCTGGCGTCTATATTCCCACAGGTTTCAATCTGAAACTAATTTCAACATCTCAGTTCCAGGAGACCGCATGCGTTCCCATTATGTATGAACGGAGCAGTCGCGGAACTTTGGCAATCGAACATTCTCTAGGCTCCATTTACCGAAGTTCTCTTTCATAATTGGTTCTGTTAAGTATCGGTAAACACGTCAACACACACACGCACGCACGCACACACACACGCACGCACGCACACACACACACACACACACACACACACACACATTGCTCTGTTTATTATCAATACCGCTGTGCTAGTTCAAATGCCAGCCAATCTTTCAAGCGCATGTGATATCCGTATTTGTCAAACCAATTTCTTGATTGTTTCCTCTTGATTGACATTTCGGTGTTTGCAGTCTGTTACTGGGCCACCCCCAGGATGGTGACATCACGTGTTAAGGACAATGTGAGGAGGTGAAACTATCGGCTATGGGATCAGCATGGAGATACGATATAAAAGTAAACAGTTTCTGTACATTATATTCATCACTTCCGAGATTTCAATTGTTTACTTACACGACAATTACGAGTACAATTCCATGATATGTTGTGTTATTTTACCATTGTTTGCATGGCGCCGTATTCTTTCAACCATATTGCCTATTGGTGGACGTTGGTTATAATGTCCCTCAGCTGTCTTTGATAGCGAAGGTTGAGCATTCATAAATTAAGCAGTTAAAGGTAACCGTATAGCAGTTACTGCCGTAGAACTGTACATTGTTACATCTTCAAATATGCTAGGTCAAAGCATAATGATATGGTGGACAGTCGGGGTTGGGTGCGTTGTGCCTTTTTCCTTCCTAGCAACTGTTCCCTGCCTGATATTTCCAGAGTTTCGGAGAGGGCAGTGGTTTGTGTCTTCCTGGCAACTGTTCCCTGCCTGATATTTCCAGAGTGTGACAGTGGGCAGTGTTTTGTGTCTTTCTAACAACCTTTCACTTCCTGAATTTCCAGAGTTTGGGAAAGGGGAGTGTTTTGTTTCTTCCTAAAAACTTTTCCTGCCTGATATTTCCAGAGTTTGGGAGTGGGCAGTATTTTGTGTCTTCCTAAAAATCGTTCACTTCCTGATATTCCCAGAATTAGGGAGAGGGCAGTGTTTTCCTAACAACTTTCCCTGCCTGATATTCCCAGAGTTTGGAAGTGGGCAGTGGTTTGTGTCTTCCTGGCAACTGTTCCCTGCCTGATATTTCTAGACTTTCGGAGTAGGCAGTGTTTTGTGACTTTCTAACAACCATTCTCTGCCTGATATTTCCTGTCAGATCTTCGTGTATATCAAGTCATTCATTATCTCCATCATTGTGTACATACTGTCATTCTTTATCTCCCATCATTGTGTACATTAGGTCATTATCTTTCTCCCATCCTTGTGTACATATTGTCATTATCCATCTCCCATCATTGTGTACATACTGTCATTATATAACTCCCATCATTGTGAACATCCTGTCATTATCTATCCCCCATCATTGTGTACACCCTGTCGTTCTATCTTCCATCGTTGTGTACATACTGTCATTATCTATGTCCGATAATTGTGCACTTCCTGTCATTCCACGTATCCGACTATTAAACAACGTATTTCTGTTCAATATTCCCGTCAAGACACGACAATTAGCAAATTAAAGTACAGGTAAATGTGAGCAGACAGTTGCATCACTCCAACCAGAAGCCGGGTATTGAACGTGTGCTTCTGGGTGTCAGAGAAACAGTTGCAGACCATATTGCCTGTAGAAGTACTGACTTGGAATATTTAAAGTAAGTGGTAGAGGAGTCACACGTGACAGGCTTGTGTACTTAAGTAGCAGTAGCTAGGAAACACTGGTCAATGCTGCAGATACAGAGAGGAACCGAGCACTTATGAACTGCGAGTGTTTAAACACAGGGGAGGAGAGGGGTGGGAGACATAAACCCACACACACACTCAACATCATCGCCGTCATGTCTCTCCATACATCTCCGTTCCTGGTTTCTGGATCAATTCTATTGACGATATTGTTCAATTCCCCAATCCCAGGCCATCCAGCATCAGTTGTCCCGGTCTACCCCTGCTTCTCCTATCGCTCACCTGTCCCGTCGTCAGTACCTTGTCCAACATCCCACCGCACTGTTTATCGCCTTCTTATAAGTGAATATAATGTTCTACTTTCATTAATATTTTCTATGTATTAGCTGAGAAATACCTAAGACTTTTAAAAAAGCAACATATATTGGAAACAACAAGCTGCCATAAAGATTGATAATGCAATAGGTCAATATCAGACTATTAAAAGAAGTGTGCGACGAGGAGATGTAATATCTCCAGATCGTTTTTCCCTACACAGTGAAACTATTTTCAGAAATGTAAACGATATGAGGGAAGCAGAGAGGCGGAGGTAGACCAAGAGAAATGATGCTGGATGTATTGAGTCGGTGGCATGGAGAATTATCATCAGCAGATTTGATCCAGAAAACCAAGGACCGAGATCTGTGGAGAGCCATGAAAGCCTATGCCAGCTGGCATAGCACTTGATGATGATGATGATGATGATTATGATGATGATGATGATTGTCAGAGTCTTGCGTAGAGCAAGATAAGTGGCTCGTTTTCTGGCAAGTGTGAAGCAATATCAAACTATCAAATCACACGAAGTTAATATCCGAAAGTATTATTCACACGATTTATTTACGCGCTGCATTTATTATCGCACAAACATCGCGCAATGACTATCCATAGCAATCATTACGGCATGAACAATATCACTACAATACATAATAATACATGCAAGCAATAAACATCTCACTTACAAGTCAAACTATTCAAGCGTTCGAATCAGTCTCCCACTGTCGTACAGGCTAGCGCTCAATGCAGATTCAAACACTCCTCGCATACCCATGCGACCTGTCCATTCAAACACCTAAACCCGTCTGCCAGTTCTGGCGTTCTACACGCTACACGCCAGTCGGCCCTCACGTCAGCTAGTGTGACCCCTGCAAGGTTCACGGGTTGTACTGCTGACCAGCGGTCGTTTAAGCTTCGCTCAATTGCTGTGCTTGGCTGCTTTTCCGGGCGTCGTTTCTGCAGTGTTTAACATCACTCAGGGTTGCGTGTTGTTATGTTGTCTGGCGTTGGTACAGACAACACGTCGCAACCTCGGATGTGAGACCTTGACACTCTCCACACCCCTTTTTCATGAAAGGATTTCCTTTCATGTACAATATATATCTAGGTGTTATTAAAACATGTCAAAGTCGAACATTATACCTTAACAAATATAATATATACAGGTGAATAGTAAACAATATGTATACACCAATTATGTTGCACTATGACGTACAACAGTCAAGTACAATCTATTTCATGGGCATTACCTCGCTGTGACACAGCTAGTCCGGTAGGTATCGGCTAAACTGGCCCCTACCTCACAACCAAGAACAAAAATACTAAAATAATCAGGTCAAGCCGTGAGCATCTCCCTCTGAGATAGCTCCATCATCAGACCTCTGTTTAGAGTTTCTAATGAAGGTCAACAGTTTTGGCAATATACTGTCCATATCTAAACGACATTACATTGACATGTTATTTATCAAGCACACATGTTAATGGTTACAATACATATTTACATATCACCAACAATTTAGAGTAATGTCCCCTGGTTATTATACCAAAAAATTTAGGAACAATAATTTATCGTCGTTTACAAGACATAAATTACCAATGCAAATTTATTTCTTAGTGTCATAATTTGATCCTTATTGACAAATGTGCACAAAAAGTCACGTTTGTAAAGAAGCAATCAAGTTACGATGCTGAGATTACATCTTATAAAAATCGACATATACAATTCCGTATATGGAAATATTTTAACTCACAATTTAATACAATTGTCATACATTTATAGACTTTTTAGCGTAGTCTGATAACTTTTAACTTAATATGCAAAAAATATCGGAATTATACAGCTGTACTATTACATGTGTTGTGGTGTCATTCATACAACGTTGGTCCGTTCTGGATGGATCTTATATAACCGGAGTAGTAGTTGTTACTATCAGCTGTTGGATCGTCTCTTCCGCCTTCTGCTCGGATTGTACTGTCGCAGTCATCTTTCGTACCTTGTTAAAACGTCTTGGACACCTCGGTCTGGATACCTTCAGGATTACCTCACGTTGTAGTGGCTTGGTAACTTCCTGGATCCTGTAGTGTTGTCCAGTGACACTTCTTTGTAGTGTCTGGTTGTTACAATATTTATGTATTTACAATAATAATTGCATTCTTTCTCATATCTCACAGTTATACAACACATTAGTTTACATAATACTGATTTCATTCTTTCCCATATCTCACAATTATACACGCATTCATTCGCATGATAATAATAAGAATACAAATATGTACATATGTTATATACATTGGGAGATACAATCTACCCTATCACATTCGTGTACACAGCGTTACTGACACATTGTCACAATTGGCTGTGGTACTGAGCACTATCTACGTTGCAGTTTTATACACCCTCTGCACTGTGCTCTGGTGTTGACTGGGTATTAGATTCGTTGTATGGACATCTCGACAAGAGATCTGCAAGACAGTTTTGTGAACCCTTTATATGGTTAATCTCATAGCTATAGTCCTGCAGAAGAAGGGACCATCTTGCCACCTTGCTGTTACTTGGCGTTCCTCTGGTAACAATTGTCAGCGGACTATTATCTGTTTCAATAATGAAATGTTTGCCTAACAAAAATCTAGAAAGTTTACGTACCGAAAATACCATGGCAAGAGCCTCGAGTTCCGGTGTACTGTAATTTCGTTCGCTGGTGTTCAGTTTTCGAGAGACTGGGTACAAGATTTGGTCGTGTTCTTGGAGAAGCACACCTCCAATGGCTACGGAGCTCGCATCACATCTTAATCTAAAAGTAATATTCAAATTTGTCAATTTCAGAATAGGTGATTTAGAAAAATATGACAGAATCTTATTAAATGCTGGCCTTAAATATTCACTGTTTACAATCACATTGGGATGTTTATTTGTTAGTAGATCAGTGAAACATTTGGTCAATTCAGCAAAATGAGGAATAAACTGTCTATAATAGTTTAAAAGACCTAACACACTTCGCAACTGTTTCTTAGTTGTTGGAAGCGACAATTTCAAAATTCTGGACATGATGTTATCGTCAGTTGATATAAAGCCATTTGAGATCTTATAGCCCAAAATTGAAATTTCCTGAAAGGCTATATCAACTTTGGAAGGTTTTACAGTCAGTCCATGATGTCTAATCCTGTCAAATGCCTGCTGTAGTGCTGTTATGTGCTCTGTCATGTCCTTTGTGTGTATGCAAATGTCGTCCATGTACCAAATGATGTTAGCAATGTCTGTCAAAAGAATTCTTGTCATTCTGACGAAGGTAGCTGGTGCATTGACTAATCCGAAAGGTAGTTTACACCATTTGTATAAACCCCACGGTGTGGCAAATGCAGTCAGATGTATACTATCAGGATGTACAGCTATCTGCCAGTAGCCTTTTGTCATGTCAAGTTTAGTAAAATAACGTGAGTCAGATAGTTCAGTCAGGATGTCTTCACAGTTGCTCATCTGTTCTAAATCCAACTGTGTAATGCTGTTGAGTTTACGATAGTCCACACAAAGTCTAATAGTGTTGTCGTCCGTCTGGTCCACTATGCAGGTGCTTGCTGCAGTCTCTACTTGTTCGTCTTGCCTGTGGTGATATGGTTTGAGCATGTTAATGTGGAAAATTTTATGTTTGTCCCTAACTGCAATTTCGTAGTCTACCGTCGAAATTTGTCGTAGCACTTTGAACGGTCCTTGTCATGAGTCAGTTAGGAGATGTCTATCACTTGGCAAAAGAAGAAGAACGTCCTGTCCTGGCGTCAGTGTAATAGTTCTATTTCCTCTGTTAGCATATTGTCGGTAAATAGCTCCTGATTTTTGGAGAGCTTCTTTCGCTAAGATACATGATTTCATAATTTTATCACGCAATGATGTTACATGTTCATATGGTGAAATGGGTATAGACAAAGTTGTACTTTCAGTCAACATAGATTCATACAGAGATAATGGGCCGCGTGGTTGTGCACCATATAACATTTCGAATGGTGAGAACCCAGTGCTGGAATGGGGCACTTCCCTATATGCAAACAAAATGGCAGGCAGATAAGTATCCCAATCTTCAGGATGTTCTTGGGTTACCTTAGAGAGCATATGTTTCATAACGCCATTAATCTTTTCCACTATACCGGTCGAATGTGGGTGGTATGGACTGTTGAAACATTGTTTAACACCCAAAATTTTGGTAAAGGCTTGTGTAGCTGAGGAAATAAACTGGCTACCCCGATCTGAAAGGATGGTATCAGGGAATCCTACCCTCGCAAAAATATGAAAGAACACTTCCATGATGTCTTTGGAAGTTATGTTCTTCATTGGAATCGCTTCTGGCCAACGAGTACATAGATCAATGTGTGTTACAATGTATCTATTACCTTTAGATGTTATATGGTTCAGAGGACCAACTATATCGACCGAGATCTTTTCAAACGGTCTACTAGCCAAATCAGTAACTTGCAATTCAGCTTGTGGGTGTTTACCCTTTTTGACAAGCTTTTGACAGATGTCACACGATCTGCAATACTGTTTGGTATCGCTGCAAAACTTTGGCCAATAAAATTGAGTAAGTAACCTTGCTCAAGTTTTAGCATACGCCATGTGTCCTGCAAAGGGTATGTCATGAGCTAGATTCAATGCTTGTTTGCGGTTTTATAACGGTAGCACTGTTTGTTCTATAGTGCTGGAACCTTTGGTGTAGTACCGTGTTAGAATTCCGTTCTTCAGAGCAAAGTACCATTGAGCATTCTTTGCTACTTTTGGCTTTTGGCCTACAAGTTTAAAATACTTTTGCAGAGATCGATCGGCTTTTTGAGATGTTATAAACGTCTCCCTAGTTGTCTCAGGAGATGTTACAACTGGACTTACTCGTTGTACAGCCTCTATCTGATCGATTCGATCTTGCATCTGTGCAGTAGATCTAGTTACTGCATTTACTACATTACAACGATCATTCTCATCACACATTGATGTTACATTCACACAATTACATGTATGTTCTGGCGTAGCCAGGTTGGTATTTGTACATTCATTTACAGGTGGTAATACATCATGAATGGTGACTGGTGATGAAGGTTAAATGGTAGTATCAATATTACAACTGACAGTTGGTGTACTGCTGTCATGTGGTATGTCATTCACTTCAGGAAGGTTTCCAATGATAATATCGCAGCAAGGATTGGTTAATGCTGCGCATTTAACCTTTCCTGTAAGGAATGGTGTAGTTATATATGCCCATGCAAGTGGATATTTCTCTATGTTTCCTGAGAATGTCCTGCATGTGACATATTTACCAATATATTGTGATGGTAAGATATAATCTCTCTTTTCACCAATGAGAGTACTCCCGCTATCACGTAAAACTGTGGCAGCTCTACCATTAACATACCCCTGGTGGATGTTTAGTTTACCTTTGGAGTTTACTACAGAATTGGCCTCCTCACTGGTAAAATGTATAGAATGGCCGCATGTTAACACGCCATACTCATGAAATTGATCACAAATGGTACATTTTTCCTGATGGAACACCTCAATGGAATGTGCTGAGTTTACTGGGTGATCTTGTACACTTTCATCTTCTGACGAAGAACTGTCAAACATGGCTGCATTAGCCTTTTTGGTCATTGACTTGCCTTTACAATCTTTACGCCAGTGACCGTAAGCTTTACAAAGGTAACATTTGGTAACTTTTCTGTAGTTCTTCCTTTCTTTATCTTGCTTAGAAATGTAATTATGCAAGTACGTAGTGTACCCAGGGTGTTGGTCGCACATATCATTCTCATTGTCTTTATAATCGCAATATTTGCACTGATACAATTTCTCTGCAGCTTGTTTATAAGGTCTTTGTTTGGTATTTGACCCTGCCTGATATTTGCCATATGTAGCTGCTGCTACAAAGTCTGTGCTGGTCAGACTACTAGAGAAACAATGCTTATTGGCTGCAAAATAACCAGAGCCACGACTTTCAATCTGTTGAACACTTTCACACTGACATTCCAACAAAAATTTAGAAAAGGGGGGTGGGAGAGATGCGATAATCTTATCTCTCAACATAAGATCAACTAATTTGTCATAAATTCCATTTACTTTGGCTGCTGACAGCCATTTAGAAAAAATATTTTGAATTTCTGAGATATAATCAGAGAACGTGTGTGTTGGCTTAGGAGACAACTTCCTAAACTGTTCTCTATAACCTGATTCATCCAGTAGAAAATGTGACATAATTTTAGATTTAATGTAAAGATAATCTTCTTTCAGGTCATTTGGGATCGACTCTATGACTTTAAGAGGTTCCCCAGAAAGACTTCTTACATATACTATCCCCCATTCAGGTTTTGGAATTTTGTAATGATCCATAACAAATTCAAAGTTTTGGGTAAATGCTGCTATGCAATCACCTGTGTTGTAACTTCTGATCAGACCTTGGTACTTCTTATGAGGTTGATCTTTGTCTGTTTCTTTATTCACTTTATCTTTAGAACATTCAGCTTTTAGCTGTTCAATTTTCAGTTATGTTTCTTGCTCTTCTCTCTTATTTTGGGCTAAGATCTCAGCTTGCCTCACTGCCGCTTCTGACTGTTTTAGAGCAGCTTCTGATTGTTTTAGAGCAGCTTCTGATTGTGCTTGTTGAAGCTTTAAAGCAGCTTCTGATTGTGCTTGTTGAAGCTTTAAAGCAGCTTCTGATTCCTTTAGAGCAGCTTCTGATTGTGCTTTTGACGCCCTTTCGGCCGCTCTCTCATTCCGCTCAATAATCTTCTCTTGTTTCACAAGATATTCTGCATATTTATTTTCACTCCATGTTCTCAATCCCTCACCAGACATATTCATTTTTAAACCCATTTCAATGAAATCGTTTAAAGAAGACATGATGAACAATAGGTATGATGGAATAAATATAAACAAAATTACTTATGATGTTAGTAAGTTACAAATATTTATAGCACAGTTAATGTCTAAAGCCAGACTAACGAAAGTATAAAGAGGAATGGAAAAAATTTATACTCAAGTAATCCTTGGGTAATGTGCTGTTCAGTGGTGCTCGAAATCACACTGGAACGTCTTTCGGGTTGACGCACAAAAAATTTTTGAAGTTCACCAGACTCAGGTAAAGTTGACACAACACACCTGTACTTTTTAAACTAAACGAAATTAGAACGTTTGTAAATGTATGGTGTGTGTAATGTCACTGAAGTCTGTAAAAGTTTGTATGCTGTCAAGTATTATTGTTAGTCGTTACTACAATCAACAACTTTCACGCTCACACTAACCCTACTCAATGACATTCAAGGGCACGGCCGCCATTTTGGATTTTAGGTACAAAATTTGTTGAATTTAGTGATAAGTCTGAAGACGCCTCGGTTGGCTTCAAATAATATCTTCACACTTATAATTTAATTAAATCAACTCTATTAAATCGTTACATTACCTTAATCTATGACTTGCGCACTTCTATCGGCATTTTCACATTTGTTTCAAACTCGGACAAAAAAATTTACAAGTTCGCATTTGGTTCAAAACCCGGACGAAAGCCACCACGTTCGCACTTGTCAGAGTCTTGCGTAGAGCAAGATAAGTGGCTCGTTTTCTGGCAAGTGTGAAGCAATATCAAACTATCAAATCACACGAAGTGAATATCCGAAAGTATTATTCACACGCTTTATTTACGCGCTGCATTTATTATCGCACAAACATCGCGCAATGACTATCCATAGCAATCATTACGGCATGAACAATATCACTACAATACGTAATAATACATGCAAGCAATAAACATCTCACTTACAAGTCAAACTATTCAAGCGTTCGAATCAGTCTCCCACTGTCGTACAGGCTAGCGCTCAATGCAGATTCAAACACTCCTCGCATACCCATGCGACCTGTCCATTCAAACACCTAAACCCGTCTGCCAGTTCTGGCGTTCTACACGCTACACGCCAGTCGGCGCTCACGTCAGCTAGTGTGACCCCTGCAAGGTTCACGGGTTGTACTGCTGACCAGCGGTCGTTTAAGCTTCGCTCAATTGCTGTGCTTGGCTGCTTATCCGGGCGTCGTCGAAGACGCCGCGTTCTCTCTGCAGTGTTTAACATCACTCAGGGTTGCGTGTTGTTATGTTGTCTGGCGTTGGTACAGACAACGCGTCGCAACCTCGGATGTGAGACCTTGACAATGATGAGAGATATCACCACTGGGGGACGTAACATAAATAACATTAGATATGCGGACGATACGTTATTGATTGTATGACAATTAGCATGATCTGCAACATTAAGTAGATGCGGTTGTTGCACACATTAAACAACTAGGGTTAGAATTAAATTGTAAGAAGACACCGATTTTGGTAGTCACTAGGAAAAAGGCAATACCACAATGTAATATGCAAATGCCGTCTCCCTGGTCTAGGGGTCACACGAATTTCTCCGTAATCCCCTATACTCTCGCGAGTAACGGGACGTGCGCAAGAATTGGTAGCGGTTCTCTCCGAGTCGGTAACTTACAGGGTATGTGAGCCGGTCTCTCAGAAAGCAATGGCAAACTACTGAGCGTAATCTTGCCAAGAAATTAACAATCAGCTGAAAGATGCTGATGTTGACAGCGATGTGCTTAAAAGGATATGCGAACAAAAAAAGAAAATGCAAATAAAGGGCAATATTCTTAAACAAGTGAATCGGTACACTTTTCTCAGAACAGTCATAACATCTGATGGGTGATGCTTTGAAGAGGTTAGAACAAGAATCGCCATGGCGAAGGTAGCCTTTTGCAAGATGGAAACCATACTGACCAATAAAAATATGTCACTTGCAACGAGAAAAAGAGTGTTGAAGTGCTACATAGAACCTGTACTTTTATATGGATGTGAAGCGTGGACAATGAGCAGATAAGCTGAAAAACATCTAAAGGCTGTAGACATGTTGTTTCTGGGAAAATACAATGAATATAAAGGACAGACAGAAAAACGAATGACCAAGTCCTACAGGAAACAAATGAAAATCATAAACTGATAAAGAAAGTAGACGTAGACAGTCACCATTTTTTGGACACGTTATGAGAAGAAATACGGGACGAGGCAAGGGACGGCACGGCAGGTACGTCAAAGAACGGCTCGATACGGCAAGGGATGGCACGTCAAGAGACGGTACGATAGTCAAGGGACGGCACGGTACGGCAAGGGACTGCACGGTACGGCAAGGGACGGCACGGCACGGTACGTCAAAGAACGGCTCGATACGGCAAGGGACGGCACGGTACGGCAAGGGACGGCATGGCACGGTACGTCAAGGGACGGCAGGGGACGGTACGTCAAGGGACGGCACGGTACGGTGCGTCAAGGGGCGGCACGTCAAGGGACGGAACGGTACGGCAACGGTCGGCACGGTACGGTAAGGGACAGCATGGTACGTCACGGCACGGCAGGGCACGTTACGGCACGGTACATCACGATACGTCACGTCACGGCCAGGTACGTCACGGCACTGTACATCACGCCACGGCACGGCACTGCACGGTACGGCACAACACGGCACGGTACGTCACAGAACTGCGCGGCGCTGTGGTTTGCCCAATAAGGTGTGCAAGCAGTAAAGAACTTGTTTTACTCGCCTGAAGACAGACTGGACATAAGGTGCTAGAGCCATGTTTCCACAGCCCAGCTGGCACTCGGTGGCTGATGGGGTCAAGGGTCAGTATCACGCTGGCAGCCGTTACTCCCCAAGACATTTCCTGAGACCTATGCTAGGCTAGGTCAACCTGGGAGCCCAGGTCAGTGTTTAACATCCGCATCATTGCCAATTCACACCCTTGGACATCGGGCTGACAGGTCAGCGTGTAGCCAGCACGTCATGGCGGCTCCAGAGAAGGTGTGCTAATTTATTACTTGCAGTTAATTAAGTCGTGTGGAGGGACATAAGCCTGCCAATGCCACAGGAGGACGAAAATATAACGATCCAGATACATTTGACAATCTAAAGTCAGTAAGTCCTTTGGGGAACATCTGTCTCCTCACAGAACATGTCTCCTTACAGAACATGTCTCCTCACAGAACATCTGCCTGTTCACAGCTATGTGAACACACTCTGCCTCCTTCACGAATTCCCCTGCCTCATGTGATCCTGTGCTGTGTGTCCTTCATTGCCCTGTGTCCACCTCCGGTCCTTGCTCCGTGTACACTCACCACGCCTTCCATCACTGTATTTTTTTTTTAAAACCACGTTCCATAGACGGACGAGACAACGAATGAGGTATTGCTTCTAGAAACAAAAAATACCACACATTGATTTCAGAAGTTACGCGTAGACGGTCAAGATGTTTCGCTCACGTTATGAATAGAAATAAACTTGACAATTTAGTGACATTTGGCACATTTAACAGCACAAGAGCTAATGGAAGGCAAAGAGATAAACCCCCCTATAACATTGCCACTTGGCAGAATCAGGACAAGTGCACATATCTAACCAAACACTCTGGTGATAGGTGAGATGGTACATGACCGTACACGTGTGTCTGTCTGATGTTGATGATGACGTTTGATATGACCAGTAAAACTATGGCAGTTAGTGACCCTTGGTTGCATAGCCACCGGTTGTTGGTTATCTGGTGTGTGAGTGACCGGGAATCAGACACTTGCTGGCGGGGCGGAGAGAGAGAGAGAGAGAGAGAGAGAGAGAGAGAGAGAGAGAGAGAGAGAGAGAGAGAGAGAGAGAGAGAGAGAGAGAGAGAGAGAGAGAGAGAGATTTATGTTTTATTTGTGTAGATGAACTGATGTCGTGACGTGTTGATTTCCTATGTTATTTGTTGCCCAGATATCTCCTTCGTTAGCCATTCATTTGTACGAGTCTGAATCAATAACTATACATTCATTTGGATTAGTCTTTTATACCGTTCATGTGTCGTTATAATGTGCAATAGACAGTGCCTGGCGTGTCCTGGCTCTCGCATGTCCCCAGACATCAATCTCATGCATTAGTTGTGCTGCCGCTATATAGCACCATGCTCTCACGGGGGATTCCCTGTAGACAACTACTTAACATTACCCAAGTGTTGCCAACCAGTCGTCACCCAGGCCGTCTAGCGGATATATTTGATTAGACATGCCTGACTTTCCAATATCTTTAAATGTATCCGTCGACATGTGTTTCAGCTGGGATGAAACGTCTCCGTCTGTGCACCCCTCAGCTGCCAAGACGGGCGCTGTCGCAGTGTGAGATATTAGTCTATGGCAGACGGAAGAGAATTGAAAACTATTGACTCCACGGCTCATTGCTGTACAAGGTGATAGTTACATGGCTTGTCAGCGCATGCACATGGAGACAACTATTTGTTTAATGGCACCGTGGTAACAAGGGTGTCTTCATCATCGCCATGTAGCGTTCTTGAGAACGTCGCTCTCGTCAGGGCAGGTCAAGATGTTTCTATACCCACTGCAAGTTTTACTGCTGCATGCATTGTATTGCCCACAGTGTCTCCAATGTCCTGTGCCCATCATTGTATTGCCCACAGTGTCTCCAATGTCCTGTGTCCATTACTGTTTTACTTACAGTTTCTCCAATGTCCGGTGTCCATTACTGTATTACTCACAGTGCCTCCAATGTCCTGTGTCCATCACTGTATCGCCTACAGTGTCTCTAATGTCCTGTGTCCATTACTGTATTGCCCACAGTGTCTCCAATGTCCTGTGTCCATTACTGTATTACTCACAGTGTCTCCAATGTCCGGTGTCCATTACTGTATTACTCACAGTGTCTCCAATGTCCGGTGTCCATTACTGTATTGTCCACAGTGTCTCCAATGTCCTGTGTCCATTACTGTATTGCCCACAGTGTCTCCAATGTCCTGTGTCCATTACTGTATTGCCCACAGTGTCTCCAATGTCCTGTGCCCATTACTGTATCACCCACAGTGTCTGCAATGTCCTGTGCCCATCATTGTATCGCCCACAGTGTCTCCAATGTCCTGTGTCAATCATTGTATCGCCAACAGTGTCTCCAATGTCCTGTGTCCATTACTGTATCGCCCACAGTGTCTCCAATGTCCTGTGCCCATTACTGTATCGCCCACAGTGTCTCCAATGTCCTGTGTCCATTACTGTATTGCCCACAGTGTCTCCAATGTCCTGTGCCCATTACTGTATCACCCACAGTGTCTGCAATGTCCTGTGCCCATCATTGTATCGCCCACAGTGTCTGCAATGTCCTGTGTCAATCATTGTATCGCTCACAGTGTCTCCAATGTCCTGTGCCCATCATTGTATCGCCAACAGTGACTGCAATGTCCTGTGTCAATCATTGTATCGCCAACAGTGTCTCCAATGTCCGGTGCCCATCATTGCGCTTGTCCATCCCTGCCCATTCTATCGTGAACCAAAAGTATGGATCTGTCCAAATTACCGTGAGATTAAATATGGCAAAAGTATTTTACTTTCAGAGGCATGATGCGGTTTGTGAGCTAGTTTGCTTCCATGTTCAGATCTTGGAGGACAGCATTATTTTTCTTCATTTTGGTCCAGCGAATTAAGACATTTTCTGAAACATTTAAATTCAACAGCCCCGATTTGTTTAGTGATTGTGAAACGGCCAATGTCTCACATGCGTCTGTCGTCACATAAAGATGTCCAAACTGTACTTTAATTGATTTACTGGTGTTGTGCCATAGGCTTTGATTACTGTTTAACTGCTGCTTCTATGACCATTCTGTGTGTGGCATGTTTATAAACAGTCATCATATTGTCATTATAGAGCCAATATATTCAGAGAATGTGATATTCTATATCTGGTCATTGTTAATGGCGATTGTTGGTGGCCATGTAGTTTTGTCGGTCGACGTTTGGTTTAGTTTTTTTTTTTTTTTTTTTTTTTCAAATTCAGAAAAAGATATTGATTTTCACTTTCCTTTCTTGACAGACAGGATCAACAATAATATTACCTTAGCATTATTTGAGGGGAGGCACGTGTCATCTGCATGTCGTAATTCTTAAGTTCTAGAATTGGATGTCCATCACTTATGAATGGACCAAAATTGAATTGCCTCATATTGTTTTTAATGTTTCTAATTATATTTTATGCATAGATGTTGAATAGGCATGGGGAGAAAATGTATCCTTGTCTCACTCGACCTTTCACCCCAAATCAGTTTTATGTTGCACCGGCAACACTGACAGCTGCTGAACAGTTTGTTCATGGAATAATGCTTCTATTAAATGGGTGAAACGTGCTGGAAACCATGCATATCTCACCGTGTTACAGAACTTCTGATGTGGAACACTGCTGTACACAAAGCACAACCCAGCACATGGGATAGATCCAGGACGATATCTCAACGAGCAACCATGTTCCTCCATTATATTTTCCAAGACTTCGACACTCTACTCCATCTCCTCATGTATATAATATAATGGCCATCATCACGTCCCTTGTCGGTAGGCTTGGGCGATCATGGTTCGCCATACCATATGATCAAATCTGTAGCTTGTTCCTGATTAACGTTTTCTCTTCTTCTGTTACCATTGTGACAACTGGTATATTATAAACCCACAGTTTGATTTACCTTCCTCTTATGTTACCTTTGAGATAAATAGTGTAGGATACATCCACAACTCGATTCACCTTTTCTTCTTTTGTTACCTTTGAGACAACTAAAAATATGAATAAAATTTGGTGGAACTGCAGTAAAGCTGTGAAAATGCAAACAATATATTACTGTGTATTATGTTATATTATTTGAGACAACTAGTATAGTATAGACCCGCAGTTTGATTTACCTCCTTCTGTTACCTTTGTGACAACTAGTATAGAATAGACCCACAACTTGATTTATCTCCTTCTGTTACCTTTGTGACAACTAGTATAGTATTGACCCACAACCGTGCAAGCCTTGTATAGGCACGTTCATAGTCGGTTGGATGTTGGCTGGTCGTTGTCTACGGTAAGAGACAGCCATTCCCAGACCACCTCTCTCTGGTCACCTGATAGGACATGCACGGCAGGTCTACATTGTTGCTGTCCTCCACTTACCGCTGGGGTAGCGGTAACACACGGGCCTGATTTATTTGCAGGCTAAGACATTTTGCTGTTTATAATGTTGCTTCTGTTTACGCTCTTCCCATCCTGTTCGTCAGTTTCCACATTCCCCAGATTCTCTCACTTCATACCGCGACTAACAATCTTGTCTATACATAATTTCTCTAGTCAGTAAGCAGTTTACATTTGTTTCTCGAAGGACTCCCACGATGTCTTTCTCTTGGTCAATTATATACTCTGCATTCTTTTCAGAAACCTCATCAACGCAGCGCGCATCACCAGCTAGAGAGACCAACTTCAGATATTTCACAGTTTAGTAGCTAGGACGCGATCTTTGTAACCATGGCATCTGATGATATTAGAGAAATCAAACTGGCAGAGATACAGCCAGACGGATGTGTGTGTGTATGTGTATGTGTGTGAGGGGGTGGACAAGGAGTGATTAAATGGCGCAATGAGAGAGTACAATCATCATAGTTGAAACAGAGACAGGTATACACTGAGAGAGGAAGAAACGGACGAACTAGAAAATGAAGATGAGGGGGAGAGTGGGTGCTGATTGGGGAGAACTGCAAGATAGGAGACGTTTGGGCAGAGGAAGAGTGATTAAGTGGGTGGGTGGGTGAGGGAGGGAGAGAGGGAGTGAGTGAGTGAGTGAGTGAGTGAGAAGGGGGAGCACTAAGGGAATAAGGAGCTTAGGAAATGAAAAAGTGGGTGAGTGGAACGGGAAAAAAGGAGGGAAATGATGAGACAGGGAGGCAATGAAATGTTAGTTATTGAGGCACATCTGAGAAAACAATTCAAATGATTTGAAGAAACACAACATGACATTAATCACAGAGGAACCTCTGGTACAACAAGGATTTAATTCTTTGTTTCTGCGCTCGCTGGCTTTGAACTCAAGCATAGTCAATGTAAACTACTTCTAGTAGCACTGGACTGAATGTATTGTGTGTGTGGATTAGCTTTCTCTATTACCAGTGTCCCTCGCCATCAGGCCAACCCACTTCGACTTCAGAGGTACTTGTAATTTACGTCCCCAAGTAAAGGTGAAGAAACATATTTAGATATTAGTTACATCTCAGAAAACAAGCTAAACAGTTTGAAAAAATTTATTAAGACATTAGTTAAATTTCAGAAAAGAACCTAAACAATTTGAAAAAAAACAAACATATTAAGATATTAGTTACATCTCAGAAAACAACCTAAGCAGTTTGAAGAAATATATTTAACTATTAGTTAAATCTCAGAAAACAACCTTAGCAGTTTGATGAAAGATATGTAAGTATTAGTTACATCTCAGAAATCAACCTATAGTTTGAAGAAAGATATTTAAGTATTACTAATACTATTAGTTACATCTCAGAAAACAATCTAAGCAGTTTGAAGAAATATATTTAAGTATTAGTTACATCTCAGAAAACAACCTATAGTTTGAAGAAAGATATTTAAATATTAGTTACATCTCAGAAAAGACCCTAAGCAGTTTGAAGAAAGATATTTAACTATTAGTTAAATCTCAGAAAACAACCTTAGCAGTTTGATGAAAGATATGTAAGTATTAGTTACATCTCAGAAATCAACCTATAGTTTGAAGAAAGATATTTAAGTATTACTAATACTATTAGTTACATCTCAGAAAACAATCTAAGCAGTTTGAAGAAAGATATTTAAGCATTAGTTACATCTCAGAAAACAACCTAAACAGTTTGAAGAAGCACATTTAAATATTAGCTCATGTGCCATATCGGAAAGCGTGGGCGGTTATGACTCGCCATTTCACTCGATCACCAGAGTCGTGGATCAGCTCAGTGTTCCTGTCTCGTCCATGCCATGTGGCCAAGCCATCCAGGTATTTTCTTCTCGGTCTTCCTCTTGGTCTGTTCCCTTCGATCTTGCCAGTTGTCACTAAGTTCTCCAATCCATTTCTTCTCATAATATGTCCAAAACATTTTGACTGTCTACGTCTAATTTCTCTAATCAGTTTACGAGTTTCATTTGTCTCCTGTAGTACTTGGTCATTGGTTTTTCTATCTGTCCGTGGTATTCTTTGCATTTTCCTCAGAAACCACATTTCTGCAGCCATCAGATGTTTTTCTGCTTGACTGCACATTGTCCAAGTTTCACATCCATACAAAAGAACAGGCTCTATGTATCCCCTCAACACTCTTTTTCTCGTTTCAATTGACATCTTTTTATTGGTCAGAATGATTTTCATCTTGCTAAAGGCTACTTTCGCCATGGCGATTCTTGATCTAATCTCTTCAAGGCATCTCCCATCATATGTTATGACTGTTCCGAGATAATTGTAACATCTGAGAAAACATGGTAAAAATATTGAAGAAACATATCAAAATATGAATCAAGGAAGGATATCCGGCGAGATATGTTATACATTTGTTTCGCATATCCTTTTACAGGACATCGCTGTCAACGCATCAGCATCTTTCAGCTGACTGTTGATTTCTTGGCAAGATTACGCTGAGTAGTTTGCCATTGCTTTCTGGGCGACCGGCTCACATACCCCGTAAGTTACCGACGCGGAGAGAACCGCTAACGATTCTCATGCACGTCACGTTACTCACGAGAGTATACGGGATTGCAGAGAAAGTAGTGTAACACCTAGACCAGGGAGACCGGCTATATAAACATAGGGGTTTCCAATACCTCATTGGCTAGATGACGTCACGCTCGTTGTCGCTGTAGCCTAGAGTAATTTTGCCGCTGTATCGCACAAACTGAGATTCAGTACCCGTACTTCTTTCTCATCAAATCTTTCCAGTTTGCCAACTTTCTTTCTTTCATTCTTTCGTTTCTTTCTTCCCTCGGGACAATTGCGCTTTTTCATTTATTCTATGCCTTCTGCTTTGATTTCTTGTATGATTTCTTCCACTTTTGTTTCCCATTGTAAATAAGCTTCTAGTATACATTATAAAAGCTTGCCCGGTAACGCTTCAAGATGTATTCTAAATGCATTTCCTCCGTCAATTCTCCTTATTGATTCTTTCAGCAGTGTTTTATTCATTGCCAAGATTTCCATATCAGTTTCACTATCAGGAATGATTGAATCGTGTGGGTTCTGTCACACCCTGGGAGCCAGAGATCTGTTGTCCCTTTACCTGGCAGCTACAGATTCCAGTGTCCATCAATTATATGCGGGGTTGACTGGCAACTTCTAAGTTTAAATGTCCACCCTCCCATCAAAGAGCTAGGTAATCCCTGCACCGCTTATTTCTTCTAGTGTTAGACACACAGGCGTCTCTCGGACACCTTAGTCGGATGGAAAAGGATGGGGAAGCAGGATAGTCACCTACTCGGTAAAGTCATGGCCACACACATTTGCAATCCATTGACACTCCACGGCCTTACTGAAGTATCTGCTGCCAGATTGAGTTTACAGTTTTATTGAGTCCGTATTTTGCATTGGGTAGATAATTCAGCTTTGCACTCTAGTGAATTGATGCTTGGTGCCGTCCCCTTGAGCTTAATGAAAATACAGTCGTCTGCTGTAAATCAGATGAGTGCAGAAATCGCTATAGATAGCCTTCAATGGGATACCATCGGAGAGTTGTATATGTTACGTTGGATGTGGGCTTTAAGGACTTGGGAAAATATAGTGTCACCAACAGTAAACGTGCGAGATGGAATTGTTAGCACTACAGTCCATCATGTTTGTAACAATATATTTGACTTGTGGATTCAAACAATTCTAGCATCTCCATAGGGAGTAAGCCCTAGACCTTAGCATATTACATAAACGCAAACCACTAATATGTATTGAGGATGTAATGATACGCTAACATTGTAGATTGACCATGCATCACACAGGTTCATTCATTCATTCATTCATTCATTCATTCATTCATTCATTCATTCATTCATTCATTCAGTAGCATGTCCTTTGCAGAACTTCGCTCCCATAACAATCTTCCAGAAAACCTCTCGATCATAAACAAGATGTTCCGTATCAGATACATCCTTCTGGAGATAATCCGCTACATCCTGCACCCATCTTCTCTTTGGCCTTCCTCTTCCTCTCTTCCCAGGCATTTACCTCTCCATTATTGTTCTCTCCAAACTTACGTGACGTTTCAAGTGACTACACTATTTCAAATTTCTTTGTTTTATCGTCTTTAATAGCCAACCTTCTTCAATATTCAGCTCTTGAAGTATGGATGCATGTGTTCTTTTCTTTATCCAAGACATTCTTAGAACTCGTCTATAACATTTACATTCAATGGCATTTATGCGCTGTTCAGCTTGTTTGGTAAGTGCCCAGGTCTCACAGGCGTATGTTGCAATGGGAAAGATGCATGCTCTTAAAAATTAGATTTTTGTAGTTCTATCTGTCTCTCTCCACGATTTATTCAGTTGTTTTAGTTTTTGAAGAGCAATAGCTATTCGTCTTGTAACTTCTTTCATTGTGTCACCATTTTTGGTAATCAATGACACACGATATTCAAAATTTTCCACCATCTCCAATCTTTCCTCATAAACATATATTTCTTTCTTCATAGTAGTTTTATCTGTATGCATTATCTTTGTTTATGCTATGGTAAGATATAGGATGTGATTTTCAATATTCAATTGGGTTGAGCTTATTAGGTTTTTCTATACCATTCTGTGTTATGGATAATAATACTGTATCATCAGCATACCGAATCTCTGGTATGTCATGACCACCGATATTTAGGGCATCATATAGCTCCCTGTTTATATCATCTCTAACATTTCTCACTATATTCTCGGCGTACAGGTTAAACACATAGGGGGACAGAACACAGCCCTGACGGACTCCTTGCTTGATGTCAAACCAATCTGATGTCTCGCCAGCTATTCTAACCGCTGCTTATTGGTCTAGATAGAGCATTTTCATGATTTGTATTACATGTGATGGAAAGCCCATATTTCTCATGATTTCCAAAAGTTTCTGACGTTGTACAGTCAAATGCCTTTGAGTAATCCACAAAACATGAGAATAGGTTTGCATTAACTTCTCTGCATTTCTCTATTATTAAACGCATGTTGATAATGTGATCCTTTGTTCCTCTTCCTTGTCTAAATCCAGCTTGAACCACGTTAATTTCTTCTTCTACTTTCTTACGAAGTCTTCCCATTATGATTTTTAATAGAATTTTACTTGCATGACTGATCAGGGCAACAGTTCTATAATTAGTGCATAATTTGAGGTTGGTCTGTTTTTTGGTATTGGAATAAAGATAGTTCTCTTCCAATCTTTTGGCCATAAACCAGATTTCCATATATTTTTACATAATGAATGCTTTCTTCTCCTCCCGCTTTAATTAGCTCAGTGGTATTTCATCACATCCAGATGATTTACATTCTTCAGGTTCTTTATTGCCCATGCAACTTCATCTAATGAGGGTTCAGGTTCTGTCTCTGCTGTCATTGGTTCAAGTATCTTATTCATATCCTCACAGTAATTCATATGATACATTCCGCTGCAGTACTCTTGCCATATTTCTAGAATTTGTCTAGATTCTGTTAAGGTATTTCCCATCTTCTCACAGATAACATTCAATTGAGGTTGAACATTTCTTGCCAATAACTTCATTTCTTTGAACATTTCATAATCTCTTCCAGTCTTATGATATTGCTCTATTCTGGTACAGCTATCTTGTATATATTGATTTTTGCCCTTTCTTGTGTTCTTTCTTATTTCTCGAGTTAAAGATTTATACTTCATCTTGCTGTTATCGGATTCATCTCCTTTCTGTTTCAGCTCCCTTCGTTGTTTTATTAATTCTAATGTGTCTGATGTAATCCATGGCTTAAGTTGCTTTTTCTTGGTCGGAATTAGATCTTTGGCTGCTGTTATCAAGATATCTCTAGCTTGCACTGCCAATTCATCAGGTGTCAATCCTCCTGTATAGACATCAAGACTCCAAAACGATTCTTCATTTCAACATTGTATGCATCTGGTATTTTTGTGAGATCAAAACGAAGTGGCCTTGGTCCTCGGGTAAGTTTTTTGAGTTGTACTTTCACATCTGCTTCTAATAACTGATGATCTGTATCACAGTCTGCACTATTTTGCCAATTTTATGCTCGAGCTCCATCTTCTCTGTATTAAAATATAATCTGTCTGATAGTTGGTAGTACTGTCCGGGAACTTCCATGTGAAGAGTCTTCTTGGGTGTTGTTTAAACAGTTAGTTGGCTATCGTTAACTCATTTTCGGTGCAAAATTCAATTAATTTGTCACCCATATCATTTCTATTTCCCAATCAAAATTTTCCTAAAACGTGTCTATTGTTCAGCTCTTCCTGTACGCACTTTTGCATTAAAATATCCAATTATTATTGTTATGTTATTATGACCAATCTTATGTAATATATCTTGCAGTGTACTGTAAAAATCTTCAATTACGTCTTCCTCTGCTGTTGAAGTAGGTGGCACACAGGTAAAATACAGTTATTACAGCTACTCGGCGGATCATGCTGCTTGCAGATCTCTGACACTTATGTTATGAAGCAGATCATAAATATTGTAGCAAATGCTGTCTTCAAATAATAACTGAGCCCTGTCCGCCATGATTGAAGACTAGAATTGTAAATATACTCATGGAACTCAGGAAGAGGCATCGCCTATAGTGAATCAGTCAGTGATTAACGACGAATGCGTAGCTAAATCTGGTGAAAGATTGCTTTCTGACAATACAACATGGACAGTAGAAATAGATGTCTATCAGATGCGATAAACGTGAATTTGGATATTCTAGGAGTGTCGTAAACAAGATGGACAGATGATAGTTTACATACGGAGAGAGGTCTTCATATCTATACACTCCGGAGAAGATCGTCACGAGCGAGGAGTTGACATTTGTGTAAGATGAAATTTAAAGAAAATAATGGATTTATGGGCTCTTAAAGATAGAATACTACTACTCAAAATCAAGGCACGACCTTTTTACATAGCAATAGTGCAGACATTTGCTCCAATAACATAAAATTATCACGAAGACCTACAACAAACTCTGAAAGTACTAAAATCATCAAAAGACTTAATAGTCAGGGGAGGCATGAACATAAACAAGATATCTCCAGTCATCCATTTCTTACGTCTCATCATCTTCATTACTGGAATATTTGTTTCTGCAGCTTGGCTGACTGGTTTCATTATTTATTTTCCATTGATCGCTGACATCTTGAAATAATATTTCCAGATCGCGCAATGCATCTAATCTGTTCTTTACTCATAAGCTGAATTTATCTTTTATCTCCTCGCTCTTCAGTGCACGTAGATCAAATTGTGAGTTTCTTTGTGTATATTTTACATCCTTTAATTTTAAATGTATATTGCTTATGATTGACCTATGGTAACGGTAGCAGTCTGCGCTTGATGTAGTTTTTTGGGTTGATTCCCTTATATCCTCTAAACTGCTTATATTTAATCAAACGAAGAACATTTTATGCAATAGGTCCTTGTCATTAGAGGTTAGAAAAACAGTTTTTGCATGTTACAGGAACTAGTTTTAACATACGGATGCGAATCCTGGACAATTAATAAACTGGCGACAAAAAATCATCAGAAGTCTTGAATATGAGCAATCTGGACGTTTTGAGGAAGATTAAGTCGCAAAGACAGTTTACCTTAAACATCAAAAAGAGGCAGTCATCATTTTTGGCGACAATATGAGAAGACAAATACTGGAACATGTTGTGACAGCCGGTTAGAATTGTGGATAGAGAGATAGAGGAAGATAGAGTGAGAAAATTCTTGACAATCTTGTGTCATGGCGCGGAAGAGAGTTAATACGTGAATTGATCTATGCAGTCGGAGATCGCAATTGCGGAGAAGCATGACCGGCCAGGGCAGCCGGCAAGGCACTTAATGATAATAATGATTTTAAAATAATGTCCGGGGACATTATAAATTCTTGTTATACACCTCTCTTTATTGATGGTATAGATCTATTTCATTATCAATTTGTACGGTTTCTTGTTGTGTCTTTTACAAGCCTAAGGTCTCTCCAGTCAGTATGTATATCTGCGACCGTCCTTATCATGTCACAATGTCTTACTTTATCGAAACCGTTGTGTAGTCAATGAAGCAAAGACGTACGAGCTCGGGGGTCTTTGTTTACTTGTATGGAACGTTCTGTAAATGTTCTAAGCAATCATACAGCATATGTTATACCATTGCCTTACACAATCCCACATTCATCATCATCATGTGCCCTACCAACTTAATTTACATAAACCAGAAGGTGTATCTCCAATATTATACATGTAATGTGTCCAGCATCCTGATAACCCAATCGATTCCATATTCTTCAAGGGCAATTTTCATTTCAGTTGTGATGTCTGTAACCGGGTCTTGCGTAATTTCATTTGGTTAAGGATATCCAGAGCTGCCATGTTGACCACTAGCGGCCCTTCTTTGTTTGGCTGGGAATACCATGCTGTCCCTCGCGTGAATCCGTGTAATGTCCTCAATATACGACTCGTGTTTTTCAACCATATCAGTGAGTACTGCCTCTTGAGTGCTGTATAAGTGTGCTGTATCAGGTTTCAAGACAGCCGTTAATGCGGGTGCTCTTTTTAATGGAGATATTAATTCTTTTGCGCATTAATTTATTTGGTATATAGGTACTGTATTATTTTCTTTCCCCCTGTAATCGTCCTAATTACATACATTTCTGCACACCTTAGATACGTTTCTAATTTGTCTGTGAATATTTTCATTCGTTTTTCGTCACGGCTATCTTGGCTGTTTCTTCTTTTTCCCATTAATTATAAGCGTCACCATTTTATACGGCCTATCACCCACAAGTAGTGGGCGTATTAGTGTCACGGTTAGGACGTAACGAGTGCGGTCGGATGAGGCTTCGATCTCGACGGTCGTTACAGGAGGAAAGGACTGACTACTTGTTCCTCAGTGCACTCAGGCCTACAAGATGAGACGGTCCCAACACACCACTCACCTACAACAGGTCTTGTTTTGTTTTAACTGTCTTCAATGGATGGATGTTGTTTCTCCGGTTGCTGACGTTTTAATATAATTACAATGTTAACTTACTCGGTACTAAACAACCAACCAATATGTATACATGATATAAGAACAGGTGGAAGACGAGACTTCGTAATAATCAGGGGGAATTTTATGACAAAAATTGAAATTGAAAGAACAGAAGGAGAAAAGATACCAGAAGCGTTCCGTAAAGGTTATAGACATGAGAGGGGAGAGAAATTACTCGAATTTTGCCTCGAAAATAGTCTTCAATCACAAACACCTTAGTTAAATAACATCTAAGAAGATACTAGACTTTGATCCCACTTGTTGGAAGCTAAGGCAACTAGCTTGATTACATCTGAACACAACAAAGATGAAGGATTAGTATAACACCCACACAGACACCGCCGGGAGCTGGCTGAGACACAGATCATCAACTAACTGTCACAGAGCTCGAGATAAAACTGAAAAAGTGATACAAGGATGCGAACAACACGGTTCCATGTAAGCAATATACCACCTAGATGCAACTGTGGAATAAAAAACAAATTAGAGCTGTTGGTGGGAGTACAAAAAGTGATGACTTCAGGTGAGCTAAGAACATTACTCTAAATAAAGGTAAAAGAAGAAGAAATATATGACAGAGGACATTTTCAGGCTGATGGAAGAAAGAAGAACATTACAGCAAACATGGATAGAAGCTAATTGTCCTCCAAACAATCAAACTTCTCGACACAAATCAGAAGTGCGATCAGAAAGTCGAGAAGTTCATAATGAGTACTAGATTAATGCACCTTCAGTTACAAGGAAGAGATGGAAACTTGTTTCACGACATCAGAGAGTTAAATAACAAACTGAGTTCATCATTATATATAATAGATATTCATCATCATCACCATCACGTGCCATGCTGATAAGCGTGAGCGAATGTTTCACCATCTCACATGATCTCCAGATTCGTGGATCAGCTCTGTGTTCTTGTTTCGACCATACCACGTGGCCAAGCCATCCAGGTATTTACCTCTCTGTTTTTCCTTTGTTTGTTTCACCTCAGTTTTGCCAGTAGTCACCAAGTTCTCCAATTTATTTCTTCTCATAGCATGTCGAAAAACAATTGTGACTGTCCACGTCTAATATCTTTAATCAGTTTACGGTTTTTATTTGTTTTGTGTAGAACTTGGTCATTGGTTTTTCTATCTGTCCATGATATTCTTTGCATCTCCCTCGTAAACCACATTTCCTCAGCCATTAGATGTTTCTCAGCTTGTCTGCTCATTGTCCACGCTTCACATCCATACAAAATTACAGGTTCTATGTAGCACCTCAACATTCTTTTATCGTGGCAAATTACAACTTTTTATTGGTCAGTATGTTTTCCATCTTGCGAAAGGCTACCCTCGCCTTGGCGATTCTTGTTTTAATCTCTTCAAGGCATCTTCCATTAGATGTTATGACTTCCGAAATAAGTGTCCCAAGTCACTTGTTTAAGAATTTTCCCATTTACTTGTATATTACATTGTGTTGTATCCTTCTTCCTAGTGCCGACCATAATCTGTGTCTTCTTACAATTTAATTATAACCCTAGTTGTTCACTGTGAGCAACAACCGCATATACTAAATGTTGCTGATCCTGCTCATTGTCTGCAATCAATACTGCATCATCCGAATATCTACTATTATTGATATTACGTCCTCCAATGGTGATTCCTCTCATATTTTCTAAATTTCCTCAATTATTTTCACCGTATAGGTAAAAAAGGATCTGGAAACATTATTCATTCCGGTCGCACAACTTTATTCATCGCATCTCATCTCATCATGTTCCTCTTGTACCTTGCGGTGTCGAGGTGATGTATAATCATCGTGAGAGTGCCCGATTATGGGCTTCATGTATCTATATTCCCATGGACTCTGCCATTCCCTCCGTCCAACGTTTACTTTATTAATAGGCTGATATTGACCTACTTCATTGTCCATCTTTATGGCCGCTTGTTGTTTCCAATATATGTTTCTTACAAGTTTAAGGTCTTTCCCATCAATTTGTAGATCTGCAAGCATCCTAATCATGTTAGCATGTCTTACTTTATCGACAACTTTTGTGTAGTCAATAAAGCAAAGATATAGGTCTTTATTTACTTCTATAGAAAGCTCAATTCATTTTCTCAGCATAAACACAGCACTTATTGTACCCTTGCTTTTTACGAACCAGCACTGCTCTTCTGCTATTTCGGGTTGTATTTTCTTCCTAACTCTTCGTATGATGATCCTTAGTAAAAATCTTTGTGCTTGCGTGCGTTCGCTGGCTGTGAACTCCTGCGTGAAGTCCTGTATATCGGATGAAAACATCTTGTTGTCCAACATCAGTGTGATGTCATACCGGACTGAGGTTTGCATGAATATCCGTTGTCCCATATCTAGCTTATTGGTGTGCAGACTGGTGGTTCCTCGCCGTGCAGGCAGATACTCTCCGACTTCGGAAGAATCAGCGATCCTACTACGTTAGCCAGGTCCCCGAAGGGACCTTTTGTCTAGGAACGAACGAACGAACAAACTTTATTTTCAAAGGGTTAAGAATTGGGCACGCAGGTCCGTCTAACGTACGACTAGGACGTGTTAGTAGGTCTTGGCCAGTATAGAACCTGGCCCTCGTGCCTTGGAAACACCTCTGCGTCCCTAAAATCTTTGTTATGTGACTCATTATGATGATTGTTCGATTTGGTCACATTTCACGGCTCCTAATTTATTCGGAATTGCAATAAACAATTATCTACATAAGTCAATGAGAATATCCCAGTATCATATATTTTTTCGCAATCTGTTAACTTGGTCTATACCATACTAAGGCATTAATAATTTTGGTTGTGATGTTGTCTGGACCCAAGGTTTTGCCAGTTTTCACTTGATTGAGATCATGCTGAACTTCAGTCTTCAGTATTGGTGGTCCTTCCATATTATATGAAATATCCAACTGTTCGTTACATGTATCATTATAGAGTTCTTTTATGTACCCTGACCATGTATCTAACATCTGCTCTTTCTCTATCATGATTTTTCCATCTTCTGTTCTTAGGCAGTCTGTTGATGCCGGTGTTCTTTTATTAGTAATTTCCTGAATTCTTTTGTGAATTTATTTGGTATTTTTACTATTGTTGTTATTTTTAATTTTCATGCAGTTTTTCTAAAGTCATGCTTCTTTTGCCACTTTACATACTGTTATGTCTTTTCTGTGAATCACTTCATATTTGTCAGGATTATCTTTGTTTTGTCTTCTTGTTTTCATTAATTGCAAAATTTCTTCAATCATACATTTCTTACGACCTACTTTCTTTAATTTTGGAATAGTTGTTTCTGCAGCCAAACTGATTGAATTATTCAACATTTCCTGTTAAACATCCACATCTTGAAATAAGATCTCCAGATCAGAAAATATATCAGATATGTTCTTTACTTCCATGTTAACATTGTCTTGTATTTTCTTGTCACTTTTCAATGTACACAGATCAAATTTAGTGTTACGTGGCGCATTCTTGACCTTCTTTAACTTTACCTTTAATGTGCCTGTAATCAATCTGTGATCACTGTAACAGTCTGCATTTGGAACTGTCTTTGCCACTAATGATTTCGAAACCTTCTGCTAAACAGGATGTGATCAATCTGGTTTCTAATCCTGCTGTCTGGACTCCTCCATGCCCACAATCTTCTTGGATGTTGTTTAATGTTAAACAGGTGTTTCCGACAATCCATTGTGACATAATCACCAACCATCATTATACAGTGCGTCAACATTTATACACCAAAACAGAGAACGTTTTACAATTGACCGCACGAAGAGGAACAAACACCAACTTGACACTCGAGATGGACAGATGTCGGCTATTTATAGAAATTACAGAGTCTAAAACTAAGGAGATTATTGGAAGGAGCGGGTCACGTGATATAACTTTGACCTGCGAAAGCGTTCATTTCTTCAAAACCGCGCACTTCTCAAACTTCAGCCCTGACGGCCAGTCAGAGAGCCAATGTGACCTGCCTTTTACATGAAAAAAACGGCAATTTGATCCGAAACCCCGAGGTAAGCTTGTGAATCCTCAGATCAATGTGATACCCAGATGTGTGCAGCAGAGGTATCCAGTGTTTGTGCGTCAAAATAAAATGTATTACTTATAAAATAAATCTCTGAAGTGTAAAATTGTCGACTGCAAACTTCTAGCTACACCGAGCCTTTCCCGGACAAAATTAACAATCACACACTTTCTCAAAACTGCAAATTCTGAAGTTCTTCACTACATCTGTTAGCTTTACTATGTGCATACTACAACCATCTATCACAGAAAACTGTACGAGGTGAGAATTTAAACGAACTTTGATGCATTACATCAAAACTGCTTTAAAATGCTTTCTGCAAACACAAGCCAGTTTGTGCACGAGAACCACTGCCTCGCTTGAAAACGTACTTATTTCTGCCTATTCGCAATCTAAGGAGCTGAGAGAGGGATTATATCTTTCCTTTCCTCTTTATGAATTGAAATAATAGGGTTTGATAGAAAATAATTGTATTTATGTGTCAGATTTTCACTCAGACAAAGCACTTATTAAATGCATTGACTAGAACAGGATACGCGTCACAGACGCCATTTGTGACAGACGGCCTAGTTAATCTGTCCAGACCAAAAGGTAAACAAAACCTCGGTCTATTGCCAACTGTTGATCGACAACAGAAGGGACATGATGTGCACTGTTAACAGAAGAAGAAAAATAAATTAATATGAAGAAGAAGAGAGGTGGATTAGGAGTGGTACTTTATGTAACAACCTCTTACTAATGTATTGTTGTCATGATCCTGTATGGATTACATTTTGTAACAAATACACATCAGAAATTCTGTATGTTGGACATGAATAACAATAAAACACTTGATGAGTTAAACTCATATTAACTGATGAAGATGGGGGGACAAGTGGTACAAGCTATGAGAACCCCAATCAACAGAAGTTAACTCAACACACTACACCACACAGCACTCCACACAACACCACAACAACAGCAGGTAAAAAGGAAATGATTTATAAGAAGAAGAAGAAGACAAATAGTTAATTTGGAAGGTACAGATAAACATTTATATACACAATGCATAACCAAATGAGTTGATGAAGATGTTTAATTGTATGTCATTTATAAAAATGCATCTTATCCTTGGCTTGGGCTTGCATTATCAGCTTGACTTGAATGCTCCAAGGAACAACACATCATCACTCCTATCTATGTCTGATTGTACACGTCTCAATGAACCACAGGTACACTGAGAAAATGCACACAGCAGGTACCAGATGATAGCAGGTGCATCCAGTGTAATAATCTCTGACCCCACTCAAATTAACACAACACCACTTCTTCTGATCTTATCCTTCCTGTTATGTTGTGTTCACACTTAATAACATGCTGTAAAATTACATTGGTAAGATTATACGTACCTATGTAACTTTTGCACAGTGATGTTCTTGGTGGCAACCTGACCAGAAGAGGGAGGCAGAGAGAAAAGATGACCCACACACATAAGATGGAAGATAACCCCAGGCCTTGAGCAGAGCAAGGGCAGCCTTCGGGGTAGCTTCACTGGCAAGTACTGAAACGGATCCATCAGTCAATGGACCCAGGCTTAACCCATATCTACCACTCAGAGGTGACCTTTCTCAATGCCAACAAACACAATCCCTCCCAGAAACAAATGATTTATATAAACCATTTGAACCTCAGGCCACACTATGATGTAGAACATTTCATTATTTAGAAGAGGATTTACAACACTTATGATCATATTGATTATTATTTATTGATTGATTGTCTGTAATTGGTACTGATGTGCATTTTCACATTTTAAACATATGTTATGTCAAACAGATGCCAAAAATGACAAATGTATCAGTTATCAAATATCAGTTGGGGTATCTTCATTGCACTCCGGACATGTCCATAGGTGCTCAGATCCTCCCCCCAGCATATGCATCAGCGTCCGGTGGCTAATAGTGCCAGTTCTGTGTTGGTTGACGAGGCGCTTTGTTTTCCCGATGTACCTCTCGCGTCTGGCTGTGCCGATTCTTACTCCCAGGTCTTTCATCCTGGACAGCGATGTGGATTCACTGACGTCAAAGTCCTCTGTTCTCGCCATATCTTTAAGGACGTTAATAACATCGGCACGATCCATGGGCTGGCCATCTACAGGGGGTGCAGAGCCAGCCAGTTTGTCAGCTCGTTCATTTCCCTCGACTCCCGCATGTCCCGGGACGAAGATGAAGGTGACTTTGCGGATAACAGACTTCCGCAGCGATTCAGTCCACTGTCTACGTACAGATCCAGCTTCGCCCTTCTGAATCATGCTCATTGAATCACTTAGTACACACACGTTGGTATAAAGCTATGATTCCAGCCATATGAAAGCCTGTGTAACTGCCATCACCTCCATCGTCATGCTGCTCGTGGTCATAGAGTGGGCACCACTGGATTCTTGAACGGTTCGGCCCTCTGAACGGGCTGTAAATGCCCACGCACTTCTCTGCTGCTTTACAACAGATCCATCTGTATAGATGAGCACTTCGGGGCTATCTGAGTGTTCATAGATGAGCGCGATAACCTCTGCATTGACAGCGGGAGGGTTCTGCTCTCTGCACCGTCTGTCGAGTGTGATAATGCAGGAGAAAGTGCATTTAAAAGCTGGAGGCACCGGCACCCATTCCTTGCCGGGGTTGATACTGGTAAGACTGCAGACCTGTCTGACGACATCTTCCGCCCGACCCATCCATGATTTGCCCCTCTTTAGCCTGTCACCCTTTTCTCTGAATATAGCGTCATGCAGAGGGTGCTGCTCATCTGCACTTATTTTTAAGTATGCACGAGCTCTCCAGATCTTGATCCTGTGTTCCATTGTCGGGAAGTCAAGGAGGTATTTCATTGCTACACAGCTGGTGTCTCTCGTGCAGCCCAAAATGATGCGCATGGCTTCGTTTTGTACCTTTTCAAGTCTTCCAATCTGTGTAGGGCTGACAGTGAGGATGGCCAGGGCATACTCGATGCGTGAAAGCACAAGTCCTTGGAACAGAAGTATTAGCAGTCTTTGCTCGATATTGGCAGTCGCCATGACTCTCATTGCTGACAAACCTTTTCGAGCCTTCGTTATGACATAATCGACATGATCTCTGAAGGACAGGCTACGATCAAGCCTCACGCCAAGATATGTCATTGACTGGGTTCTACTCAAACTGCTCCCATCCATTCTTACTGCCGGCAGGTCTGTTTTCACAATATGGTTGTTTAGTGAGAACCATGTAACCGTTGCCTTTGCAGGGTTGACAAGGGCATCGGGATCAGCACACCGTGAGGAAATTCGATCTAGTTCGCCCTGCATATCATTGGCAACCGCCTGTCTATCTCGACCCTGTCGATACACGAGGATGTCTTCAACGAATGACAGAGTCCTACCCCTCCCGTCCAACTGTTGTTCAGTGATCGGCACCGTATACACGTTGAATAGTACTGGTGACAGTGGTGAACCCTGCGGCAATCCTGGACATATCGTTATCCCGCATCTTAGCACCACCTTCCTTTGGAGCAGAACTGCAGCTATCCATCGTACAAGGTGACTGTGCACTTTCAGTCTGAGGAGGGTTTGCATCAAGTGCTCGAAAGATACTCTGTTATATGCGTCCTCTAAGTCTATGGCGGCCGCACATGTCTCTTCTCTGACCTGAAATCCTTCGTAAACATCTTGAGCAAAGACCGCCGCATTTAGCCATGACTCTTTGTTGCGTCTGTATCCTCCAAGTGTGGGCGGGAAGCAGCCGAGCTGTTCCAAGTCCCAATCAAGTCTGTGTGCTACAATTTTCTCCAGTAGCTTGCCAACAGTATTCTGCATTGTAATGATTCTGTAGCCGCTTATCTTGGAATGGTCTTTGTTCGGTTTTGGCGGCGGCAGCAAGTAGCTGTGTAGCCATTCTTCTTTGACCTGACTCCTCTGGATACTGGTGTTGAATTCTCTGGCCAGTTCTTCCATGTCATCATCTGATATCACCAGTAGGTCACCATATCGGATGCCGACTGGGCCTGGGGCGGTGTTAGGTGATTTCTTGAGCATCGCACGCAATATCTCAGCTGTGATTGTCCATTCTTCGTCTGTCCCGACCCCCTCGCACAACTGAGAGTGTCGTTGTGGTCCTCTGTCTGGCGGGCTCGTCTTTCTGGTCAGTCTGTTCTATGTAGCGTGCAAGAAGGGCCTTACCTTTATCCGCATCCGACCTTTTCCATGCAAGGTCTGTGCCTTGAAAGTCTGGAATACCCCTACATTGTGCAGCACCGTTCATGTTCTTGTGGAGGCGCCAGAATGTCGTAAGAGATCGCTCGGAGCACACCTTCCTGCAGAACTCGTCCCATTTGTCGGCCTTGGCCTGTTTGGCGCAGGATTTAAATAAAGTCGTCGTCCTATCGACCTCAGTCTTCAGGTTCGCCAACTCAACCTGTGGCATGTTAGCCTTTCCGGCCTTTTGCCAGTCTTTGACAGCCTGCCTCTTTCCCAGCCATGCCTTCTCGACCTCTTCATTCCACCATGGTGGTTGCAACCATCTTTCTTGTCTCCTGCGGGAGGAAGTTAGTTTTCTTCTTCTGATCTTGCTTATGGCGTCTTGACCAGTGTTGTCGTACGGGAAGGCATTTGTCTTGTTTCTTTGACTCATGGCCCCGTCTTTCTTGATCAGGATGACACAAGGGTAGTGGTCACTATCGTGGTATCCCAGTGTGCCCCACCGGCACCTTGGTGCGATGGTGGGCGACACCAGAGCCAAGTCAATGATGCTGTCAGAGTCACCTGGTCGAGTGGCTATTCTAGTGACCTTCCCATCATTCAGACAGATTAGGGCAGCAGATGCCAGGGCGTCCTCCAGATCTTCTCCCTGTCTATTGGTGATGCAATTCCCCCATTGACTGCCTCTGGCATTGAAGTCCCCACAGTAGATGATATGCCTTTCATCCATATCGAACAAACTCTGCCATTGTCGTACGTCGACCTTCCCATTTCGCGCATAAACGTTCACGATTACAAGCTGCACTGGTGTCATTATTCTTAATGCCTGCACTTGCAGGGCATCACTGTTCCAGGAAGACATATCGATCTCAGACACTAGTATGTTGTCGCGGACCAGAATGGCCTGTCCGAGGTGTCGCCTGTTAAAGAATCCCTGAAATCCCGCGACATTGACTGTTCCGTCGTCGAGCTGTGTTTCTTGTAACACTACAATATCGTTTCCGTACAGTAGTTTTTCAAGAATGGGTCGGCGTTGACTAAATGATGCACAGTTTCAGTACAGTACTCGAACGTGTCCGATGCCCAATCTGTCACATTTTAAACGCCTTCTGCGTGTGCCCGCCCTCTTACCACGCCGTGTTCTTGTCGGTCGTCTGGTCGTCATGTTAGGCTTAACTATCGCCACCGGGCGCCGATGATACGCCGAAGGGAGTCCGGGCGAGCGTGCACGAACTCCGTTGCACGGTCCGAACTCCATTTCACCACGAAAAACACACTTAATTAATCCATACACATTTCGGAAAAAACACGTTCCATTTTACGGGACGAAAAAATGTCCCGCCATCTTGCTCAAGGGAACTCACTCTAAAAAAGAAACAGGCCCAATCAATAAATGACATCAACAGTAACCGAATCTTATATTAATGTGTCAGTTCAACCTGTCTGTTAATTACGTTTATTTGTGTAAACAAGATGTCAATGTCTACCAGTATTTGTTAAATAATTTATTTAGCAAATTAGATAACTCACAGTGAATTATCTAAAGGCAAAAGAGGAGACTCTATATCTCTTGACTGTTCCAGACCCATGCTACATTTCACCTGATTTAAACTGAGGAAGTCTTTCAGACATTTCACAGAATATCATGGGGGTTCGAGAGCTATTAGAATCCCGGTGAAGGGGCAGAGTCAAATCTAGTGTTCACTATTCCCCAAAAGAGGACCACTAACTCCTAGACAAACAATAAAACCGAGTCTGTAATACTTCAAGGGTCGTATTCTTGATTTATTTACATATTGGAAGTGGATGGGGCCCAGCTTCTTAAACCAGAATATGGGTAAGGCACAACAGTGATCCCCAGTCCCTTCAGAATATACGACATCCATTCATGCTGATTTGCCCATTCTACAAATCTGTATCCTTTTTCTTTTCGTTCTCCCAAACCACGTTTACCTACTGTGCATCCATCGCCTTGATTTCCAACTTTTGCATTGAAGTCACCCATTACTATGTTTATTTCTGAATTTTTACATTTCTTCACAGCATTCTCCAAGTTATTATGATAATTCGTCTACACTATCTTTACTGCTTTCTCCTGTTGGAGGCATATATTTGAATGACGTTTATGTCAAAAGGTCTGCTGATTAACTTTATCAATAGAACCCTGTATAGCCTTTTGTAGTGAAAACGATAAAGACATGTTTGTCGTGAAATGCTGAATGTTAGTGATTCCCAGATCGACGACTGTATACAGCGGACCCAGGTGGGAGAAGGGTTAATGAAACAGAAGGATATAAACAACGGATTGACCAGCGCATGTGTATGTAGGTCAAGGCGGGAGAGTCGACTACAACACAGGTGACATGTAGAGTGGAAAAATTGGTTTGCTACAAAGACAGACAGTATCATGGACCAGCCTATTGCGTTCTGGAGGTAGGTTTGCGACTAAGACTGGACAGCAGAATGCGGTTTGGTTGTATTAAACCACGGAAAAGTTCGAGATCAGAAATTTTCCACTGACAAGGGATAATGAAGTCTGAATTTGCTTTGTCCAGCAATGTCAAGGATTATGCGACATAGACTGAGCTATAAAGAGTAGCCACTTTCTTTGTCAGTTTAGTGTGTGTATTCCCAACTGGACGAGAAGATAGAATTATGTGTCCTGTAATGAAAAGAAATATCCTCCCTTATAATGGGATAAAGTGCTTGGCTGCGGATTAATTTCGATTCGTGGATCTACATTAATTCTATAAAGGAACATAGATGTGTATAAGGTTCCCAGTTTCTAGGGACATTAGAGAAGAAAGGAAAAAATACTCTACTTGAACCAATAAAGTACATACTTAGATCCAGAAAGAACCTAAACAGTTTGTTCAGATGAACAAATACTAACATCCAGTAAAATACAGAAGACTGTATGCTAACACTCATATACCACTGGGGCTCCTAAACAGAAAAGAGATGTTAAGGTGGGGCAAGCAGAGACTTCAACCTACATACGACTTGCATACATAGAGTAGAAGGAATAGACAAAGACAATAGTGATAATCATAATAGATAATAGGAAGAACATTGACAATGTGGTGTTTTTTCTCGATGATGGATACTTAATATCATGAAACCGATTTGGGCAGTCATAAACTTACGGACTTTTATAGCAATACGGTGACTCAGTGGTGAACAGTTTGTTTTCATTTCACTAACGGATTTACCATCAGACTCAAGCCTACGGATCATCCCGGGTGAGCTCTGTCCTGTTTGATGTGATGTCCTGTAATCGTGAAGAATGACTGGCGAGAAGATACCGCTGATAGACATTCTGAGTTCATTCTGTCACCAACAATAGAATACACTAGCAACTACACAGACAATATCCACCCATACACCAGACATAGTTTTAAATTAAATCTTTTATTTAATGTGGAAAAGAACTGTTGTCGAAGTATGTGTTGAGAGAATAATAGAGAGAGAGTGAAAGAAAGAGATATATGGAAGGGAAGACAGAAGAGAGGAGTGTAGACGAAAAGTCAGTCAATAATCCCAACAGATAATCAGTTTTAAAGATGTGCATGTTGATCCCACTCTCTTCTCGGGGAAACAACATCACATAATTGGTGGAGCGAGCGGGATACGTACATACATTATACCCATATGACCTGCATATTGGCACAGGCATAGCGGAGTACATGCATGTTGGGACATACTGATTGGAATAAAAAGAAGTATACATTGATGACTTTTAATGGAAGGACGTCCATTGGATATATGGTGCCATTACATTTATGGTAGAAACATTTCATTAATGCTGGTGACTTTGCAGTGAGAAAGTTCCAGACAGAGTGAAGGTGGATAGGTGGTAAGACATTACATACCTAGTTACACGGTCACACGTCTACATAAGTCTTTATCCTATATCTCCTCTTGTGGATGAGAGAGTGGTTGTGATGTACTGTGTGGTGTTGGAGATTTATAATAATTAATAGATATAGATAATGATATCGGTTCTAGGTGGAATATAATTGTATAGTGAGTACTTCTTTTCTGCCTTGAGGGATCTTTACTCAACGTGCTGACTTATCTGCTGTAACTATGGCAACTCCTAAAGTAACTACAGCAGAACTGAGAGCCAACGGGGAGGAAATTGGGTTAGCTGGTACCGAGCTAACTGATTACATACAAGAAAGAGAGAGAGAGATTCGTAAAGGGGAAAGAGAAGACCGGAAAGCCGAGTTGGAAGTGAGAAGAATAGAGGTGGAGACCAAACGAATGGAACTGGAACAGGAGACCAAGCGACTGGAACTGGAACAGGAGACCAAGCGGCTGGAACTGGAACAGGAGACCAAGAAACTGGAAATGGAACAGACTGCCAGGAGACAAGAAATGGAACATGAATACCGCTTGAAAGAGTTAGAACTCAAGACACAAACTAAGGGTGAAATAGATGCAGCAGAAGGAAGTTCATCTTCACCTGGGGCAACCCACATGATTGGACAGGGTTACCATGCCATGAAGTTTCCTTTAGCAGTCTATGATGAAAGTAAAGAAAAGATATTCCAGTTTTTGGATCGGTTCGAGGCTATGGCAATCGCTATGGGACTGGAAAGATCCAGATGGGCTCTTAAAGTATCCCAGGCGTTACGTGGTTCAGGGTACGAGGTCTACACACGCCTACCACCAGGACAGGAAAATCAGTACGAGGAATTGAAAGCAGCTTTGATGAAACATTATGAAGTCACAGCACAAACATATCGGAAAAAGTTTAGATCGTCTAGACGAGAGCCGGGAGAGCTATTCGCCGCATACAGTCTAAGGCTGAAATCCTATCTCCAGAAATGGATGGACTTGGCAGAATTCAAGAGGGATTATGAGAGTCTCGAAGAGATGATGGTGGTCGACCAGATGCGAAAGCAAATGTCGAAACCTCTCAGAACCTTCTTGGGAGAACAAGGGGCGGAACGGATTGATGTTGTGAATAAGCTGGCGGAACGATTCGTGGAAGTACATGGTGAAGCGGAGGAACTAAGTACACAAACCAAAGGTCAGGAGAAACCAGAGAAAAAGAAACCTAAAAACTAGGAAGGAGAAAAAGTGGAACCTTATATAAAGCACACAGAGGAGAGTTCAGAGAAGGTGAAGGTAGGAACCCAGAGCACCTCGAATTCTCAAGCGAAACGACAGTGGTCTGAAAAGTGGTGTTCGTTTTGTAGGGCGGCCTCCCACAACACAAAAGACTGCAGATCGAAACCTAAAAGTTCTTACTTCGCAGCATGCAAAGTGATTCCTACATCGGTGATCACAGACAAGGCTGAGGTTGGCGAAGGAGAAAGGAACACAAAGGACACACGGAAACCTAGGAAGGGAACATGGTACACTCACTGCCAGTCGACAACACATAATACTGTGGACTGCAGATGCAAGGGAAAACACGCCAATTGCATAACCAACCTCGAGGAATCAAAAGAGGAAGGCAAGGAAACGGTCAAGGAGATGAAAGACACTCAGGACCAAGAGAGACCACCTGTGGTTGAACTTATTGAAGTCAATGGCCAGCAGGTTGCTTGTCTCTATGATACAGGTTTGGATGGGGAAGCGGTGGTGGACGCCAGCTTAGTAAGCCCAGACCAACTTACAGGGGAGACCATAGAGCTAAAGCCGGCAATGAGGAGTGCTGTTACCATGACGCTGCCAATCGCCAAGGTGGAGATTAAATCCAGGTACGTCACGGGCATTATTCCTGCGGCTGTATTAGCTGACTCCCTATTCCCAATGATCATTGGCACGAAATATGTCTTTTTGGGGATGCCCAAACAGCCAACCCACAAGGGAACAGTAGTCAGTGGATCTCAAGGGAAGGAAAAAGAGGCAGAGACACTATGCGACAACTCAGGGATAGGAGAATTGCATACTGCCCAGAGGAAGGATACTACGTTGCATCCTTGCTACAGGAAGCTGCAAAGAAGTGCTGAGCCACCAGAACGGGGACAGTACTTTCTGAAGAATCAACTACTCTATCGGAGAGCTGGGAGGGGAGATAACCTGCATGAGCAGTGGGTGGTTCCAGAGACCCACCGTCCTCACATTCTTCAGAGTGGACACATCATAGGCGAGAATCGACATATGGGTGTCAGAGAGACCTTGCAGAAAATTTCCGGCCATTATTGCTGGCCAGGAATGACCGGAGATGTACGCCGGTGGGTGAAGTCTTGTTCGGAGTGCCAAAAAGCACCACCCAACAAGCGAATTAAGAGGAAACTAGCTCTTAAAGTGGAAGACAAAGTGGAAGTGTGGAGTCCAGCAGAGACCAATATACTCCAAGTAGGATGGAAAGGACCTTATCCTGTGGAAAAGGTGGTGTCCAAGAACATCTACAAAATACGGATCGGGGAAGAGAAGAAAAATCTCCCTAGACATCTCATTAGGAAATATGAAGAGAGATCCGGGAGCAAAGCTTCGCACTTTATGGTGATGGCAGCCATTGGGACAAAGGTTACCAGTCCAGACGAAGACCAGAGATCGCCAGTACAACATAGGAGGACCTATGGGACAGTACGTGATAGGTCAGATTTACCCAACGACAGGAGGAGGGAAATCACAAGTCAGGGAAAGGACAAGAGTGAAAGTTTCACCGGTAACCAAGTTCAGAAGGGGTGGGTAACGTCGGGAAAAGCGAGAATTACCCAGGACTCCAACCGAAGATTGGCTGACCAGATACAATATCGCCCAAGATGGTCCTGGAAGCAAAAGTCCAGGAGGGGTGGGAAAGACGACTCGGTCCGACGAGGACGAGGCGGAACATCCCCAGAGGAAAAACCGGGGGAAACCAAGAGGACATGGAAGCAGTGTTACGATCAAGATGGGACAATCCGTCTGTATTGTGAGCCGTCGCTGACGCAAGTCGAAAGGAGGTCGACCGGACGTACAGGAGCGAGGAGCCAACACTAGTTTCAGTCGTTAGTAGTATAGTAGGGTGTCAATTAGAGCGCCTACTGGATAATGAGATGAGCCATGTGAGGATCCAATCATATCATCAACACGTGATGTTAATAGCGACTTAGCAGAAGCTCAACGCACGGTGGATGTGATGGACGTTGTTGCTGCAACTGGACTTCACAGTGGAATACATTTTTGGAAAGGAGAATGTAGGAGCAGATTTCTTATCCAGACATCCAGATCCAGAGGAAGAAGCCTAGGGTTGTGGATCATGGGAATCAAACCTACAGTGAGAAAGATTCGACGCGGTCTAATCTCTTAAGGGGGGGGGGCCTATGTCGTGAAATGCTGAATGTTAGTGATTCCCAGATCGACGACTGTATACAGCGGACCCAGGTGGGAGAAGGGTTAATGAAACAGAAGGATATAAACAACGGATTGACCAGCGCATGTGTATGTAGGTCAAGGCGGGAGAGTCGACTACAACACAGGTGACATGTAGAGTGGAAAAATTGGTTTGCTACAAAGACAGACAGTATCATGGACCAGCCTATTGCGTTCTGGAGGTAGGTTTGCGACTAAGACTGGACAGCAGAATGCGGTTTGGTTGTATTAAACCACGGAAAAGTTCGAGATCAGAAATTTTCCACTGACAAGGGATAATGAAGTCTGAATTTGCTTTGTCCAGCAATGTCAAGGATTATGCGACATAGACTGAGCTATAAAGAGTAGCCACTTTCTTTGTCAGTTTAGTGTGTGTATTCCCAACTGGACGAGAAGATAGAATTATGTGTCCTGTAATGAAAAGAAATATCCTCCCTTATAATGGGATAAAGTGCTTGGCTGCGGATTAATTTCGATTCGTGGATCTACATTAATTCTATAAAGGAACATAGATGTGTATAAGGTTCCCAGTTTCTAGGGACATTAGAGAAGAAAGGAAAAAATACTCTACTTGAACCAATAAAGTACATACTTAGATCCAGAAAGAACCTAAACAGTTTGTTCAGATGAACAAATACTAACATCCAGTAAAATACAGAAGACTGTATGCTAACACTCATATACCACTGGGGCTCCTAAACAGAAAAGAGATGTTAAGGTGGGGCAAGCAGAGACTTCAACCTACATACGACTTGCATACATAGAGTAGAAGGAATAGACAAAGACAATAGTGATAATCATAATAGATAATAGGAAGAACATTGACAATGTGGTGTTTTTTCTCGATGATGGATACTTAATATCATGAAACCGATTTGGGCACAGTCATAAACTTACGGGACTTTTATAGCAATACGGTGACTCAGTGGTGAACAGTTTGTTTTCATTTCACTAACGGATTTACCATCAGACTCAAGCCTACGGATCATCCCGGGTGAGCTCTGTCCTGTTTGATGTGATGTCCTGTAATCGTGAAGAATGACTGGCGAGAAGATACCGCTGATAGACATTCTGAGTTCATTCTGTCACCAACAATAGAATACACTAGCAACTACACAGACAATATCCACCCATACACCAGACATAGTTTTAAATTAAATCTTTTATTTAATGTGGAAAAGAACTGTTGTCGAAGTATGTGTTGAGAGAATAATAGAGAGAGAGTGAAAGAAAGAGATATATGGAAGGGAAGACAGAAGAGAGGAGTGTAGACGAAAAGTCAGTCAATAATCCCAACAGATAATCAGTTTTAAAGATGTGCATGTTGATCCCACTCTCTTCTCGGGGAAACAACATCACAATGTTACACAAATGTTTAATACTATAGACATAATTACCTTTCAAGAAAAACTCAAATGCACTGGGTATAGAGAATGGCATATATTTGGCTGATCTTACGGAACCACTTATTTATATAAGTGTATATAAATTCCACAATCAACACTCAGTTTGTACACGTCTGCGACTTAACGTGGGCAGTTTCCGTCTGTAATGACAGGTGGGATAACTGCATTGTTTATTAGCACAATATACTGCCATTAGGTCTAGAATACAGTGATCTCAGGGATCATCAGTGTGAAGGTCATGATGCCCCATGGGAACCGGTGGATCCCGCCAGTTCTCAGATCACTAATCTCCACCTCATTCTGACTAACACCAGCCAATGTTCACGGATCCACCCTCAGAGATCGCTGAGAATAGTGACCTTTGATATATCTACGCATGTATAGACACACTACTGACATAATGGTCTGTGAGGCCACTCTTGGACATAGTGAGCCGTATTGTCTGTGAGATGTCTCATGAACCCAGTGATCCTTATTGTCTGTGAGATGTCTCATGAACATTGTGAACCGTATTGTCTGTGAGATATCTCATGAACACAGTGATCCTCTAACCTCTAGGCCAGGAAGCCGGCGAATGAATGATATTGTCATTTAATGACGTTAGTTAAACGTGCTAGAATCCTCTTGTCTCAACAACAACAGAAATGAGATTCCTGAGAAGAATACTCAATGTATCAAGAAGAGATCAGATCAGAAATGAAGAAATGCACTAGATTTTATTAGAAGGCAGCAAGTCAAATGGTTTGGCCATGCAATTAGAACTCGAGAATAGTCAATACACACTACTTCTAATATCACTGGACTGAATTTTGCGTGTGGATTAGCTTTCCCTATTACCAGTGTCCCTCGCCATCAGGCGAACCCACTCCGACTTCAGAGGTACTTGTAATTTACATCGCCAAGTCAAGGACTATAGGTCAACATTTAAGTCCAAGTGACCGGTGTAGGGTTTGAACCCGCTACCTCGGTATGAGCACACCGATGTTTAAGAACGAGCGCGCTTATCTATCCGGTCACGCTGAGCTCATGTAAACACATTGGAAAGCCATTGACTGGCCCACAAAACAAGGCAATAGATCTACATTGTACTGTCTGCATTTCTCAAATATGGTCCGCATGCTGAAGATATAGTCCCTGGTTGCTATGCCCTGTTTGTCTCTCACAGAATATTGTCATTTAATGACGTTAGTTAAAACCTAGCGACCAGAACCAACACACACAATATCATGTATACCATTTTCTTGGGAAGAGAAGTGACAGATACATTTTGTATTTCATACTCTAACTTATTTTAATCCTCTCGATAATGATTCCATGGATGATATTTCTAGCATGACTAATTAGAACTACAGTACAATAGTTAGTGCGCAATGTTAAATGTCCGATCCTTTACAGGGGGGGGGGGGGGGGGGGGGCAGATTGTTCTATTTCATTCTGTGGACAAGACGGCGCTGTTTCTAGATATTCAGATATAGTATTTTGTATTGCTGATGGTAATTCCTCTAATCAAGTTTCTGGTTCTTGATCTTCGCCCTCGTGTACATTATCTGAGCTCTTTGTCGTATCGTCGTATAATTCTCTGCATTACTACTTCCGTCTTGCTTATATATTAGTTTCTTGTAAAATTAATGTCATGATTGAATGATTGATTGATTGATTTAGGAATCAACATCACAGCATTCGGGGCATTTCCATAAGCGCTCCGTCCCCATCCTCAGCAGCCAGCGAAGAGTTCCAACACTAATAGTACCAGTAGCAATCTGATTATATGTCCGTCTCGCCTTTCCTCTGAGCGACGATCGTCGGCCAGATCCCCTCGTCACTTCTCGCTGTCTCATTCTTGCCAGACCATGGTAATCCATTTGCTCCTCCGAGGTGTGCAAATTAATGTCATTTCTAAAGTAAAGCTTCCAGTAAAATGGCGACGGAGGAGCTGTGTTTTTTTTTTTTTTAGAATGATGCTGTTGTGGGTTATTTTTTAAGAAACTGCGGAAGGCAAGTGATGGATGGAATTTTGAGAGCAAACGACAGATAGTGGTGGGTTATGGTTTCAAGTTTCGCGACGGTAGGTAGAAGATCTCTTTAAAGAGACAATGGCTACGGTCACTGACCAGTAGAGTCACTTCCAGGAAAGAAAGAAACTGCAAACTACCTTCTTTAATGATCCCATTTCCTCATAAGTCGTCAAATCACAGAACGTCACAAATGGATAGCAACAATAAAATTGGCAACATGGAATGTTCATACTTTAAGAGTAAGTGGAAGATTGGATAATATCAAACAAGAAATGGGACGAGATAATATTAATATCTAAAGAATGTGTGAGACGAGATGGAAAGAGGCAAGGATTAAGACGGGGGAGGGGGAGGGGGAATTTAAGATTATATATTCTGGAGGAGAGGAAAGGCAAATAGATGTAGAAGTTATCTTGGATCTGGAAATATCAAAATCTTTTAAAGGATAGCTACCCCAGAAGTCGAAGAGGGTTCGCATGATGGCGAGGGACACTGGCAAAAGAGAAAGTTAATCCATGAGCAAAAATACGTTTAATGCATTAGAAGTAGTAGCATGTGTATGAACTACGCTTGAGGTCAAAACGAGCGAAAGCAACACACACGCACGCACACGCACACACACACACACAACGCTACAAAAGATTGTATTATGTTGCCAGTAAGTAAAGAGCCTTTTCCCAACCATGGGGTAGGTTGGGTATTTTGGGTATATGGTTGTAGCTTCTGGGGTTTCAAGACCAGTCCGTGCCCCATGGGTGATGTGTTCTTGAAATATTGTATATAAATTGAAATATTTGGGTCACTTGAAACGTCACGAAAGTTTAGAGAAAACAATAATGGAGGGGTATAAGCCTGGGAAGAGAGGAAGAGGAAGGCCAAAGAGAAGATGGGTGCAGGATGTGGCGGATGATCTCCAGATGGGTGTATCGGACGCTGAACATCTTGTTTATGATCGAGAGGTTTTCCGGAAGATTGTTATGGGAGCGAGGTTCTGCAAAGGACATGCTACTGAATGAATGATAATAAAAAATGTTTGCATATCCGTTACAGGACGTCGCTGTCAACACCAGCATCTTTCAGCTGTATGTTGATTTCTTGGCAATATTACGCTCAGTAGTTTGCCATTGCTTTCTGAGCGGCCGGCTCACATACCTCGTAAGTTACCGATGCGATTCGAACCACTGCTGATTCTCACCGTCATCACGTTACCTACGAGAGTATACGAGATTACGGAGAAATGTCGCTAACCTCTAAGCCACGAAGCCGGCAGGGAATAAGATAGCGGGAGGAAATTGTGGAGCCTGTTTTGTAACTAAAAGATTATAGGCCTATAGTACTTGACCCTAGCTCGTCGGCGACGAACCAGCTGATAGTTATAAACCATGCAACATGTATAAGTATGTCAACACGTGCATGTTACGTGTGCGTTCGTGTGTGTGTGTGTATGTGTATGCGCGTGCGCTTGCTCACGGACTAGTAGTTATATTCCAAAGGCAAATTAATTCTTGAATTTTGGTCCATCTTTAGTCGACGGGTCACTGGTGGGACAAGCTGTGTCTGCCTACGTCTACATGTGTATTACTTTACACATATGTTTGGACTAGCTTATACTGCTGTTATTATTATTATTATTATTATTATTAGTAGTAGTAGTAGTAGTAGTAGTAGTAGTAGTAGTAGTAGTAGTAGTAGTAGTAGTAGTAGTAGTAGTAGTAGTAGTAGTAGTAGTAGTAGCAGCAGTAGTAGTAGTAGTAGTGGTGGTGGTGGTAGTAGTAGTAGTAGTTGTTGGAGTAGGAGTAGTAGTAGTAGTAGTAGTAGTAGTTGTTGTTGGAGTAGGAGTAGTAGTAGTAGTAGTAGTAGTAGTAGTAGTAGTAGTAGTAGTAGTAGTAGTAGTAGTAGTAGTAGGAGCAGCAGCAGCAGCAGTAGCAGCAGCAGCAGCAGTAGGGTATGGAATGGTAAGACTTTACATATTCTAGGCAAGACATACTAGGTGAGGTGATGAGTTATCTACTTCGTTGCCATTATTATTATGCAGCTGTACCCATAGTGGAATGTATAATGTGAGATAGTCATGCGACCGTGAACACTAGCAATCCTGGGGTCGCCTAGCTAGAAAATGAAGGTTTGTGAACGAAGCATGGCCAGGATCATTGAAGAGAAAACAGCTCCTTCTGTTGACGTCACATAACATGGATCTTACACGAGCTTCCTGGACAGGGGTAATTCCAGGCAAACATGGGGCAGAGCTGAAGTAAAGCTGTTTGTGATAGGAAATTAATCCGTGAATTATGAGACAACACCTCCAGCCTTGCTTCTGGCCGACATTCTGTGTGAAATGATGAAAGCCATGCACGTAGACACAGAATCAACGCAGGATTAGAAACGTATTTATATTGTGCAGTTAAATCGCCTGGATTTTCCCATGATTAAACATAAATACAATAAAACTGTCTTTAGAAAGTCCACTTATAGTGAGTTAAGCCATTAACATAACATCCCTAGCCATTTCCTCAACGAATGTGTATAGAATCACTTAAAAATAAAATACCCAAGACCGGTAAAGCTTGACCTACCTAGCCCTAATCTCAGATCGCGGGTACAGCATGTTCTGATTAATAACCTACTTGCATTCTAATATGCCTCTTCGCATATGTGAATTTTTCAGTGTTTTTTTTTTTTTTTGGGGGGGGGGGGGAGATGCGACGGGGTGCTCTGCAACACATCTGCCGTGCAGATATGTCTTTGATACCGAGTAGGGATACAAGCCTCTCCAAACCTTACTCAGACATAACGCTCTCTGGTACACATTTCACGCTGCGTCCATATGGTAGCCCAGGTCACTTTCAAATACAACAAAATCAACGTCTCCATGGGTGTTCCAATACATGATCAGCGGGAAGTTCTCAGATTTTATATACAAGAGTATACATGTTTGATATACATGACCAACGGGCTATTGAGAGTTTATAAACATGACTTAACAAGTTTAATATACATGATTTCACAAGTTTAATATACATGACTTCACATGTTTAGTATGCATGACCAGCTGGTAGTTCCTAGAGTGTCTATACATCACTTCAAATGTTTAATATAGGAAGTGAATATGTTTTATTCCACATAACACTGTGCCAACAACAAACAACAACAAAAAACAACCAAGAAAACTTAACGAATTGCTTTAGCAGAAAACAGCCCGCGTCTATGGCGAAGGTATAGCGAAGGCGATTCGCAATTCCGCATAGTGGGTTCGAAATCAACTGCATTTAATTTTGAAGCAGGCCGCTTTGTGTTGATTTTTAACAATGGTATGAGCGTCGGTCGTTCGGAAAGCAATGGCAAACTACTGAACGTAAATTGACCTATAAATCAACAAACAGAAAAAAATAACTTGGCTGGTTGCTACATCTTATAAAGGACATGCAACATGTTTACTTTTAAACCAGAAAACAAGTAGGGGAAAAAACGGACGTAACAAATCAGCTCGTGCACAACTAGGTCGCCGGCGAACACGCCAACTGTGCACACAAGGAATTTCGTAGAGGGATACATGGAGTGTGCTTAAAAAAACGTGAACCGTGTACACGTTTGGTTTGCTAAACAGGACATAAATTGTGTACATAATAATTTTGCTAAGATCATGCGAACTCCACACAATTATTTTGCCACATAATACACGAACTGTGTACACACATATTCTACCACTAACACAGAATATGTAAACATATTTTGCTAAATAACGCAGATACTGTGTACACAAATAGATTATCTATATCTATAAAAGAGACTGTATGTTTGTGGTTGGGGATGTATTTGCTGCGTTCGCGAACGGTCCATCCGATTGAGATGAAATTTTCTACACGTCTTCCTTTCATTCCTGTGCAACCAACTGTAATAGTTTCTTAGTGTAAAATCGGCTACTTACTTACTAAAATTTCATTTTGTAATTACATGACTTAACATAAGAAATACTCTATAAAGGGACATAACTTTTAGTAGCATTGATATATCTTAGGTTAAGTCCCCTGGCTATAGATAGCTATATAAATAAATAGATACATAGATAGATAGATCTGACCCGATAGATAGAGAGGGTGGGATAGACGGAGTGAGATACGGACGGGCAGGCTGACAGACAGATAGACAGACAGATAGATAGACAGACAGACAGATAGACAGACAGCCGGGTCGACAGACAGACAGACAGACAGTCGGGAACGGGAACTTATATGACTACTTATATGAATTAAATTAGATGCTCCCCACCAGGGACTGGGTGAAGCCGGGCCGGATCAGACAGACAGACAGACAGCCGGGTCGACAGACAGACAGACAGACAGTCGGGAACGGGAACTTATATGACTACTTATATGAATTAAATTAGATGCTCCCCACCAGGAGCTAGGCGAAGCCGGGCCGGGTCAGACAGACAGACAGACAGACAGATAGATAGATAGATAGATAGATAGATAGATAGATAGATAGATAGATAGATAGATAGATCCCCGCCAGGGCCTGGGCGAAGCCGGGCCGGGTCAGCTAGTTAAATATAAATAACACGTACATTGTGTACACAATACGCTTGCTGATTGCCATAGGAACAATGTGTACATAAGCAATTTGCTAAAGATTACATGTACCGCGTACATAATTTGTTTGTTAAACAACAGACGAACTGTGTACATAAGCAATTTGTTAAAGAACATTGGCCGGTATACACAAGCAGTTTGCTAAAGACAACATGAGCTGTATCATCGTCATCATCCAATGCCTTGCCGGCTGGATTGGGCAATCATGCCTCTCCACAAATTGCGATCTCCGATTGCATGGATAATTTCGTGTGTTAACTTCCTTCTATGTTATGACACAAGACTGTCAAGAATCTTCTCACGATGTCTTCCTCTGTCTCTCCTTCCGCAAATCTTTCCGGTTGTCACAATATGTTGCAGTTTTTGTCTTCTCGCAATGTGGCAAAAATTTTAAAAATACAAAACGAGTGCTACTTCTTTCTGATGTTTGTGATAAGTTATTTATGCGATTCATCTTAATTCAAAATGTCCCCATTTTGACTGTCCAATTAAAATGATATGCTTAAAATGATATGCTTAGACAACCAGTTTTCTAAAGAACATATGAGTTGTGTACACACGCTGTTTGTTAAATAAAATGCGAAATGTGCACACATGCAGTTTGCTATTGATCGAAATAATATGTTCACAAGCAGTTTGCTAAGGAACATATCAAATGTGTGCACAATCATTGTGAAAAGAGAACATGAACTACTGTGCACAACTGATATGCTACAGAGTAATTGGCTGTAAACACAACTGATTCAGAAAATTCAAGTCTGTCCACCATCTGGCCTAACAATGTATGACATTGTGCACAAGTAGTGTGCTAAGATTATATAGCACGTGTGCACTAACACAGTGTTAAGAATACATGATTATGTAAAGGCTTTGAGCTAAGATTATATGCTATGTGCACACGTTATGTGCTAAGAGTATATGATATCTGCACAAGTTATGTGCTAAGGGTGTTTGATATGTGCACATGTTATGTCCTACGAATATATGATGTAGGCACAGGCTAAGTGCTAAGTACATATGCTGTGTGTACAGGACTCTGCGAATAATACATATTTTGTGCACAAGTACTACACTGAGAATACATAATATGTGCACAAGCACTGTTCAATGATAATTAATGTGCTCACAAGCATTGTGCTAAGAAAACAAAATGTGTGCACAAGTTGTGTGGTACGAATACATAATATGTGCACAAGTTGTGTGGTACGAATACATAATATGTGCACAAGCAAAGTGCTAACATCACGTGAAGCGTGCACAAGTTCTGTGCTAAGAATACATGGTTTGCACACTCCTACATGTTCACAGTACAACGTCGTTGTTCAGACAGTCACCGAGCCAAGGAGTCGACACGACTCTCCGGGGTAGTTGCTGTAGTTAGTAGCTGCTGTATCCATGGAATTTGTTTTTTTTTTTTTTCGCTTGCAATGCTATTAGTTGTGTTAACAAAGCACAAGCAACAAATATGTACAAGATAACGATGGCTTATTCAGTTGGCGCAAAGAGCAAACAATGTGATATTTATTACTGTCAGACAGTTGCTTAGGGAACAACAGCGTCGCATTAGAATGGGCGGTTTATAAGCGGGATCTTTCAATTTCTATACATTTCCATGAAAGCATGGGTAGGTAATTGTTCGGAAAATATTGTACAGTATCCGATCACTTAACACTTAAGCACATGAGCACACTAGACATTCAAATGTTGCAGACTACCAATTAAAAGAGCAATAGTAATTCACGCCGTGGATTGGTTCCGGAACTCTAAGAGTATTTGTATTATAGTGTCCCTTAGCATTGTGTGTTGTAGACTAATGCTACAGTGTGGCGGGGTAGGGGTATCCCCTATCAAAGGAGAAGTTAGGTGCTCCCTTCACTCCGCTAGCCTACGGGACACTCTTGGGTAAGGCAGAGTACCCGTTCAGCCGATCAGGGCTACGTAAAGCCGTGTGTGCCGGTGGTGGATGAAGCTGAGGAGCAGCCGACAGATAGTTGTAGATTATGGTCTCCAGCTTCACGACGACAGGCAGAGGATCTCTTTTTTGAGGAGACAATGGCTACGGTCATTGATCAGTATGATTACTGCTAAGAAGGAAAGCAATGGCAAACTACCTTATTTACAGATGCCAAGAAAATTATGTTGTGCGGTCTCATCGAAAATCAGAGAAACGGCGTAAATGGGTGTTCCATCGGAGCAGCCTCGCCCGGTAAGGATGTTCACGTGCACCAGGTGACTCTAGACGGTCAGCAGGCTACTAGGTGCAAAAGATTACTAAAATTGAAAGTAGGACCTTGGAATGTTAGAACAATAAGTGCAGATGGAAAGTTAGAAAACATCAAACAAGAAACGGAAAGAGAGAAGATTAATATATTAGGAATGTGCGAAACGAGATGGAAAGGGGCAGGGATTAGGACAGGAGAGGATTGTAAGATTATTTATTCTGGGGAAGAAGAACGGCAAAGAGGTGTAGCTATTATATTGGATTGGCAAATATCAAATTCTGTTAAAGGATATTGAGCCGTTGAAAACAGAGATCTATTTGTACATTTAAACGGAAGACCTTTTAAAATAAATGTCACGTAAGTAAATGCTCCAATAAGTGAATGCAGAGAAGAACGTATATAGAAATTTTATAATGACACGGAGTCTGCTTTGAAGAACTGTAAATAATCAGAAATAAACATCATAATGGGCGATTTCAACGCAAAAGTAGGAAATCAAGGTGATGGATGCAGTGTAGGCAACCATGGTTTGGGAGAGCGAAACGAAAGAGGATGCAGACTTGTAGAATGGGCAAAAGAACAAGAAATTGTTGTAGGAAACACCCGGTTCAAACATGTGGACATGGAGAAGTCCAGACAGCAGGATTAAAAACCAGATAGATTACATCCCGATTAGCAGAAGGTTTCGAAATGGGTTAACAGTCGTAAAAACAGTCCCCAATGCAGACTGTTACAGTGATCACAGATTAATTACAGGCACACTGAGGGTAAAGTTAAAGAAAGTCAAGTATACAACAGGAAACCCTAAATATGATTTGTGCAAATTGACAACTTACAAAGAAATACAAGATATTTTAACATAGACATAAAGAACAAATTTGATATATTGTCTGATCTATAGATCCTATTTCATTACGTGGATGATCAATGGGAAACGTTAAAGAATTCAATCAGTTGTGCTGCAGAAAAAAACTATGGATATGGATGACTGAAGAAATTCTACGACTAATGGAAACAAGAAGACAGAACAAAAATAATCATACCAAATATGAAGAAATTCACAGACACACAGTATACTAGACAGGTGTGCCATAGAAGAAGAAATCTGTAGAGACACGGTATACTAAACAGGAGAGACATACAAGAAGAAATCTGTAGAGACACAGTAGACTAGACAGGAGAGACATACAAGAAGAAATCTGTAGAGACACAGTAGACTAGACAGGAGAGACATAGAAGAATAAATCTGTAGAGAAACAGTAGACTAAACAGGAGAGACATACAAGAAGAAATCTGTAGAGACACAGTAGACTAGACAGGAGAGACATAGAAGAAGAAATCTGTAGAGACACAGTAGACTAAACAGGAGAGACATAGAAGAAGAAATCTGTAGAGACACAGTATACTAGACAGGTGTGCCATAGAAGAAGAAATCTGTAGAGACACGGTATACTAAACAGGAGAGACATACAAGAAGAAATCTGTAGAGACACGGTATACTAAACAGGAGAGACATACAAGAAGAAATCTGTAGAGATACAGTAGACTAGACAGGAGAGACATACAAGAAGAAATCTGTAGAGACACAGTAGACTACACAGGAGAGACATAGAAGAAGAGGTCTGTAGACACACCACATACACCAAATATTAGACAGAAGAGCCATAGAAGAAGAAATCTGTAGAGACAGTATTCTAGACTGGAGAGACATAGAAGAAGAAATCTGCAGAGACACAGTATTCTAGACTGGAGAGACATAGAAGAAAAAATCTGTAGAGACACAGTATTGTAGATAGGAGAGCCATAGAAGAAGAAATCTGTAGAGACACAGTAGACTAGACAGGAGAGACATAGAAGAAGAGGTCTGTAGACACACCACATACTAGAGAGAAGAGACATATATAAGAAATCTACAGACATACATCATATTAGACAGGAGAAACATATAAAAAGAAGAAATCTGTAGACACACCACATACTAGGCAGGAGAGACATAGAAGGAGAAATCTATAGACACACCCCATACTAGACAGAAGAGACATAGAAAAGACATTTGTAGACACAGTATACTAGACTGGAGAGACATAGGAGACGAAATCTGTAGACTCACCACATACTAGACAGGAGAGACATTCAAGAAGAAATCTATAGACTCACCACATACACCAAATATTAGACAGAAAAGACATAGAAGAAGTAATCTGTAGACACACCACATACTAGTCACAGAAGAGACAGAAGAAGAAATCTGTAGACACACAAGATACTAGACTGGAGAAACATAGAAGAAGTAATCTGTAGACACACAATATACTAGACTGGAGAGACATAGGAGACGAAAACTGTAGACACTCAGTATACTTGACAGGAGAGACATATGGAAGAAATCTGTAGACACACCACATACACCAAATATTAGACAGAAAAGACAGAAAAAGAAAACTGTAGACACACCACATACTAGACAGGAGAGACATATGGAAGAAATCTGTAGACACACCACATACACCACATACTAGACAGGAGAGACATTTAGAAGAAGAAATCTGTAAATACACCACATACGAGACAGGAGAGGCATTGAAGAAGAAATCTGTAGACACACCACATAGTAGACTGAAGATACAGAAGAAGAAATCTGTAGACACACAGTATTCTAGACAGGAGAGGCTGGCTCTGGTTGTTGTTATCCCATCAAGGTTCCCATATCTGCAACTGCTGTGACTACATCAAGGTTCCCATATCTGCAGCTGTTGTGACCACAGCAATGTTCCTATATCTGCAGCTGTTGTGACCCCAGCAAGGTTCCTATATCTGCAGCTGTTGTGACCCCAGCAAGGTTCCTATATCTGCAGCTGTTGTGACCCAGCAATGTTCCCATATCTGCAGCTGTTGTGACCACAGCAATGTTCCTATATCTGCAGCTGTTGTGACCCCAGCAAGGTTCCTATATCTGCAGCTGTTGTGACCCCAGTAAGGTTCCTATATCTGCAGCTGTTGTGACCCCAGTAAGGTTCCTATATCTGCAGCTGTTAAGACCCCAGCAAGGTTCCTATATCTGCAGCTGTTGTGACCCCAGCAACGTTTCTATATCTGCAGCTGTTATGACCCCAGCAAGGTTTCTATATCTGCAGCTGTTGTGACCCCAGCAATGTTCTTATATCTGCAGCTGTTGTGACCCCAGTAAGGTTCCTATATCTGCAGCTGTTAAGACCCCAGCAAGGTTCCTATATCTGCAGCTGTTGTGACCCCAGCAAGGTTTCTATATCTGCAGCTGTTATGACCCCAGCAAGGTTTCTATATCTGCAGCTGTTGTGACCCCAGCAAGGTTCCTATATCTGCAGCTGTTGTGACCCCAGCAAGGTTTCTATATCTGCAGCTGTTATGACCCCAGCAAGATTTCTATATCTGCAGCTGTTGTGATCCCATTAAGATTCTTATATCTATAACCGTTCCTCTCACTGATGTTTTCCCACATATTGCTGTCATTCATCAACGCCTATATCTCAATTTCAGTGTAATCAAGGGAGAATAACAGTGCCTTCTATTAGCTGAAGATTTTTTTTCCTTTCAATGCTGTAATTCAGAAACATAACGTATCTTTCTTCTAGAAACTAGAAATAACACGTCTTTCTTCTAGAAACATCTGACAGACAACGCTGGAAGGAATATTCCCCTATTACAAACTACTTACGGTGGTTGCTTCTCTAATTCAGTGACCGGCGTAGATTCGTGCCTCGATTTACTCTCGCTGGATGGAGAATGATCACTAGTTAGTGATGGCTTGAGGGCTTACGTTTACGGTTCAAAAACACTGATAGAAGTTCTACAGAATGGAGTCTTTAACATACGGTCGCCATTTCGCCCGACTGGGCAGGTCTGTTTAGGGACTGGCCTCACTGTATAACTAAGGGACGGTCACAGAAGAGATTCAAACGCTGTATAACTGAGAGGCGGTCACACTAGGGACTCACACACTGTATAACTGAGGGAAGTTCATTCTAGGGAGTCATACATTGTATAACTGAGGGATGGTCATTCTAGGGATTCACACATTGTATAACTGAGGGATGGTCACACTAGGAACTCACACATTGTATAACTGAGGGATGGTCATTCTAGGGATTCACACATTGTATAACTGAGGGATGGTCACACTAGGGACTCACACACTGTATAACTGAGGGATGGTCATTCTAGGGATTCACACATTGTATAACTGAGGGATGGTCATTCTAGGGAGTCATACATTGTATAACTGAGGGATGGTCATTCTAGGGAGTCATACATTGTATAACCGACGGACGGCCACTCTAGGGATTCACACATTGTATAACTGAGGGATGGTCACACTAGGGAGTCACACATTGTATAACTGAGGGATGGTCACACTAGGGAGTCACACATTGTATAAATGAAGGATGGTCACACTAGGGAGTCACACATTGTATAAATGAGAGATGGTCACACTAGGGAGTCACACATTGTATAACTGAGGGATGGTCACACTAGGAACTTACACATTGTATAACTGAGGGATGGTCACACTAGGGAGTCACACATTGTATAACTGAGGGATGGTCACACTAGGGAGTCACACATTGTATAAATGAGAGATGATCACACTAGGGAGTCACACATTGTATAAATGAGAGATGGTCACTCTAGGGAGTCACACATTGTATACATGAGAGATGGTCACTCTAGGGATTCACACATTGTATAACTGAGGGATGGTCACACTAGGAACTTACACATTGTATAACTGAGGGATGGTCACACTAGGGAGTCACACATTGTATAAATGAGAGATGGTCACTCTAGGGAGTCACACATTGTATAACTGAGGGATGGTCACACTAGGAACTTACACATTGTATAACTGAGGGATGGTCACACTAGGGAGTCACACATTGTATAACTGAGGGATGGTCACACTAGGAACATACACATTGTATAACTGAGGGATGGTCACTCTAGGAACTTACACATTGTATAACTGATGGATGGTCACACTAGGAACTTACACATTGTATAAATGAGAGATGGTCACTCTAGGGAGTCACACATTGTATAACTGAGTGATGGTCACACTAGGGAGTCACACATTGTATAACTGAGAGATGGTCACTCTAGGAACTTACACATTGTATAACTGAGGGATGGTCACACTAGGAACTTACACATTGTATAACTGAGGGATGGTCACACTAGGAACTTACACATTGTATAAATGAGAGATGGTCACTCTAGGGAGTCACACATTGTATAACTGAGGGATGGTCACTCTAGGGACTCACACATTGTATAAATGAGAGATGGTCACTCTAGGGAGTCACACATTGTATAACTGAGGGATGGTCACACTAAGGAGTCACACATTGTATAACTTAGGGATGGTCATACTAGGGGTTACACACTGAATAACTGAGGGATGGTCACACTAGGGAGTCACACATTGTATAACTGAGGGATGGTCACACTAGGGACTCACACATTATATAACTGAGGGATGGTCACACTAGGGAGTCACACTTTGTATAACTGAGGGATGGTCACACTAGGAACTTACACATTGTATAACTGAGGGATGGTCACACATTGTATAAATGAGAGATGGTCACACTAGGGAGTCACACATTGTAACCAAAAAAAAAAGTACATTGTATAAATGAGAGATGGTCACTCTAGGGAGTCACACATTGTATAACTGAGGGATGGTCACACTAGGGAGTCACACATTGTATAAATGAGAGATGGTCACACTAGGGAGTCACACATTGTATTACTGAGGGATGGTCACACTAGGGAGTTACACTTTGTATAACTTAGGGATGGTCACACTAGGGGTTACACACTGTATAACTGAGGGATGGTCACACTAGGGAGTCACACATTGTATAACTGAGGGATTTTCACACTAGGGACTCACACATTGTATAACTGAGGGATGGTCACACTAGGGAGTCACACATTGTATAAATGAGAGATGGTCACACTAGGGAGTCACACATTGTATAACTGAGGGATGGTCACACTAGGAACTCACACATTGTATAACTGAGGGATGGTCACACTAGGGAGTCACACATTGTATAACTGAGGGATGGTCACACTAGGGAGTCACACCTTGTATAACTGAGGGATGGTCACACTAGGGACTCACACATTGTATAACTGAGTGATGGTCACACTAGGGAGTCACACATTGTATAACTGAGTGATGGTCACACTAGGGACTCACACATTGTATAACTGAGGGATGGTCACACTAGGGACTCACACATTGTATAACTGAGGGATGGTCACACTAGGGAGTCACACATTGTATAAATGAGTGATGGTCACACTAGGGAGTCACACATTGTATAACTGAGGGATGGTCACACTAGGAACTTACACATTGTATAACTGAGGGATGGTCACACTAGGGAGTCACACATTGTATAACTGAGGGATGACCACACTAGGGAGTCACACATTGTATAACTTAGGGATGGTCACACTAGGGAGTCACACATTGTATAACTGAGTGATGGTCACACTAGGGAGTCACACATTGTATAACTGAGGGATGGTCACACTAGGGACTCACACATTGTATAACTGAGTGATGGTCACACTAGGGACTCACACATTGTATAACTGAGGGATGGTCACACTAGGCACTCACACATTGTATAACTGAGGGATGGTCACACTAGGGAGTCACACATTGTATAAATGAGAGATGGTCACACTAGGGAGTCACACATTGTATAACTGAGGGATGGTCACACTAGGAACTTACACATTGTATAACTGAGGGATGGTCACACTAGGGAGTCACACATTGTATAACTGAGGGATGACCACACTAGAGAGTCACACATTGTATAACTGAGGGATGGTCACACTAGGGAGTCACACATTGTATAACTGAGGGATGATCACACTAGGAACTTACACATTGTATAACTGAGGGATGACCACACTAGGGAGTCACACTTTGTATAACTTAGGAATGGTCACACTAGGGGTTACACACTGTATAACTGAGGAAAAAGCAAAAGCAGCGGCTGCAGCAGGATATAACAATATGGATTGCAGTTAGGTATATTTAGCTCCTGCGAAAACGAAGAGACATACTAAACACAGACACAATGCACATAGTTCACATACCTTATAAGGAAATCCATCGTACACAGGTGAAAACAACGTGTGACTTATCCAAAATCAAAAGCAATCAATAAATATATAAAAATGAAATAATAAAAGTAAAAAAAATACTTACAATAGGACACAAAGGATGACCGACGTTTCGATTCTAAGAATCTTTGTCAAGGACATTACAACACAAATAGATTTTAAAAGAAAAACGAAAAAAAAAGACACAAAATAAATGGCACAGCTACTTGTTGCACATGTGAGAGCAGAAGTGGTGGTTTGAACCGGTCAAGGCGCTCTTTTAGCTACAGAGTTTACGTATAGTATAGTTTGGCAGCCAGATGGCCAGATAGGGTTTGTGTTGCCAAAGACATGTGAACAGTCCGATATGAATATATAGAGGTGTGTAGACAGTTAGGTATGAATATATAAAGGGAGGACAGCATGGTTATCAACAGTGTAAACAGTTTGATATGAATAAATAGAGACGTATGAACAGTTGGATATAAATATGTAGAGGGCCGATGTCACAGTTATACAGTAGCGTCCACAACAGTATTGATACCTGCTGGATGGAAGCATCCCAGAGAGTTTATTAATTAATTAATTTCCATCAGCATTGATGCACTTATCCCATAATTTTATCAGTCCTCCCAAACCGGCTTCATAGAACTGCGTGCTTTGTTTTCATTGACCTACCATCCCACATAACTGTGTGACTTACTTATTGACTCACCCCGTAATGTTTTCTACCCAGCTGTGCACCGTTTTAGGGGACAAACATTTGTCAGCATAAAAAGGAAACCCACCTTAGCGGGAGACATTTCGCGAATGACGCCGAAGTTGAATGTGAAGTGAAAACGTGGTTTAAAAAAAAAAACAGAGCACGCAGTTCTATGCAGCCAGTTTGGGAAGACTGATAAAGAGATGGAATAAGTGCATCAATGTTGGTGAAAATTATGTTGAGAAATAAAGAGACAGTGTATCTATAAAAATAAACTGGTTTCAAGTCGTTATCATGTTTAGTTATTTTTCTACAGCCACATGTGACTTACTTATTAACTTACCCTCGTAGTTTACAATGTAAGCTATGGCCGATAACTGTAGAAGGAAATACGTATGCGATCTTCGCTGTACTCTCTGCATTTATCTGCAGATTGCTCTCATACTGAAGATGTGGTCCTTGTTTCTATGTACAATATGACACCTGTCTGTACTTCCTGTAATTAATATTCTAAATGACTGTCAACACCCTTCATGAAGATTGGCATTAGAAAGTTGCTAGCATAACTTATTAGTCCCATAGTGCGAGCCATCCTTGAGCGGTAGTCGTTACTGATCACAAACTGCTTACAATGAACTGTCGACTACCTTCAATGTTTGATTCAATGTTTAGCTTTTGGTAAAGGGCCACTTTCATGACACACTAAATAGTGCGTATACGAGTCGCAGCACAGTGCACAAACAACGCTGTGCTGAAGTGATCCAAATATATGCGTACCAGAACAAGACATACTAGAAATGTTGCTTACATTGTCGATAGAGTTTCTCATTTTAATTTCGATTTCCAGCGGTCGGAGTATTTCGTGCACAACAGCGGGGTATTTTTGCCGTGCACTTCGCCCTTGTTCGAGAAGGTTTGATATCGAGTACACTACCTCAGAATCAGAGTCGCTGTGACTTAGGGCAGTGAAAGCTGCTCACAGTTCCCCGCTCCGATGTACCGAGTCGCCCCGCTCCGACGTACCGAGTCGGGAGTTCGAAATCAACCTCTGGCGAATTGGAAGCAGACCACCTTGCGTTGATTTCGATGGTATGAGCTTCGACTGTTCAGAAAGCAGTGGTAAACTACTGAACGTGAAGATTGCTTAGTAAATCACAAACGAAAAGATTGGCTTGATTGCGACGCCGTGCACAGGACATGCCAGCCTCAAGGCTTCTATGACTCCACACATTGCCACATCAACTGATATTCATAATTCATATAGCCATACATTCCATAAAGGCTACTGGAACTATTAGTGTTGGAACTCTTCACTGGTTGCTGAGGATGTGGACGGAGCGCTTATGGGAATGTCCCGAATGCTGTGATGTCGGTTCCTAAATCAATCAATCAATCAATCAATCAATTCCATAAAGACAATAACATTCAGATACATTCAGAACGACTTTATGGATGGTGCAGATAAGAATAAGCAGACCATTCGATATGGTTAATCGGACATGATAGCGAACAATGAATCAGTCACCAATAGAGAGGAGCCTCTACACGAAACGAGGTCCTAATGTTGCTTGTCATAGGTGGTATCAACACCAACACAATGTTGCTTGTCATTGGTGGTATCTCCACCATAAACGTAGACCAGTAAGGACCCTCTTACTTGCCTGGAGACTTAATGGGTACATGGTGCTAGCCCCGTGTATTTATTGACCAATCGGAGCTCGATGGTTGATGTAATTAACATCATGTCGGCTGTCTTTACTTCCCAGGACGTGTCCCAGTACACATGTGAGGCTGGAGTGACCTGAGAGCCCCGGCCAGGTTTACAACATGGCCTCCATGGGGATTGGAACACATGCCTGCTATTGACTGCTCTACCGTGGCTCCCTTGGTCACTAGCAAACTCGAAGGAACACTCTAAGGCCAGCAAGACAGAGGTCGGCCGTGAGAGGAGGCACTCCATGGCCAGCAAGACAGAGGTCGGCCGTGAGAGGGGGCACTCCATAGCCAGCAAGACAGAGTTCGGCCGTGAGAGGGGACACTCCATGGCCAGCAAGACAGAGGTCGGTCGTGAGAGGGGGCACTCCATGGCCAGCAAGACAGAGTTCAGCCGTGAGAGGTGGCACTCCATGGCCAGCAAGACAGAGGTCGGCCGTGAGAGGGAACACTCCATGGCTAGCAAGACAGAGGGCGGCCGTGAGAGGTGGCACTCCATGGCCAGCAAGACAGAGGTCGGCCGTGAGAGGGGGCACTCCA